>JAENJI010000921.1:0-18347 GCA_018901935.1 Pugionium cornutum | reverse complement strand
GCCTACCCGTTCGCGCAGTCGCTACACAACCTGCAGCTTCTTCTCTCGGTAGGATTATCGAATCCTTTAGATGGATTTAAAAATGTGATTTTATCTTTAGGATTTTATATTTGGTTTCTATTTTCCGAGATAGTCTTAGTTAGATTCTAAAGAATTTCTCCTCATACTTTATATATGTATATGTATATATATAATTTATCCGAAGAGCCATTTTTATGCCGTTCTGATGAGTGTTTTTTTGGGAGTCAAATGTAGGTCAAGAGGAAGCTGAGAAGCTTGGATTTGAGAAAGTGTCGGGAAAGTTCATCTCAGAGTGTAAATCTGACGCTATTCTCTTCAAACACAAGAAAACTGGTTGCGAGGTGATGTCTGTTTCAAATGATGATGAGAACAAGGTGTTTGGCATTGTTTTCAGGACTCCTCCGTAAGTGTAGTACGCATGAATCTGTCCTGCTAATTTATCTTTTATATAGGGGACTTGAAAGTTTTGTTCAGTGCTCCTGTTGATCTGGGTGTTTTTTTAACGTTTTGTAAGAGATTGGTATACGAGTGGCTTTGTTTAACATTTTGAAGAGACTGGTGTACGAGTAGCTTGGTTCTTGGAATTTCAACTATCCAAAATGGTTCAGTTGATTACTAATCAGCTCAGGTTATAGTTTATGTGTTTAATCCTAGAAAACGTTGTACAAGTGATTTGGTTCCCTCTTTTTTTGTTGGTGCCCATGAAGTGCTCTGAGATTTTGAGGTCAAATGGTGAATTTATGATCGAATGATAATATAGCATATCAAGTTCAAAATAAGCCAATGTTGGAATACCACCAGTAGCAAGCTAAACTTGTAACTCTCTAATTTAATAAATAGGCGCTGTTAGTTTCAAAATAAGCCAATGTTGGAATTACCACCACTAGCAAGCTAAACTCTCTAATTTAACAAATAGACGCTGTTAGTGATTGACATGGTTTACATAACAGTTTTGTTCTTGATGCAGGAAGGATTCTACTGGCATTCCTCACATAATGGAACATAGCGTATTATGTGGATCAAGAAAATACCCAGTGAAAGAACCATTTGTCGAATTATTAAAGGGAAGTTTGCATACTTTCCTAAATGCATTCACATATCCTGATCGGACTTGCTACCCAGTTGCATCCACAAATACAAAGGTATACATAAATGCTTTTTCTTCCCCAACCTCTATATTTATGAGGTTCACATATTGGTCTGATCACAACTCATCACTCTCTAAGCTAGGATTTCTACAATCTTGTCGATGTATACTTGGATGCGGTTTTCTTCCCCAAGTGTGTGGATGACGTTCACACTTTTCAGCAAGAGGGTTGGCACTATGAGCTTAACGATCCTTCAGAAGACATATCTTACAAAGGTTCCACTTGTTATGGATGCCTAGTTTACATTTCTTTTCATACCTTGCTTTTTATCTTTCCGTTTGTTTTACCACTATTTAATTAACTTGCTCTCCTGGCTTCTGTGTTAATGTTTCACATATCAGGCGTTGTTTTTAACGAGATGAAAGGTGTCTATTCACAGCCTGATAATATATTAGGGCGGATTACTCAACAGGCAAGTTTTCATTGTTCCTTGATTTTCTTTAAAATCTTCGTCTAGCAATCTCTTTGTAAGAGTGAATTTCTGTGAAGGCTTTGAATGGATGTGTACTCTATAAAATGTTAGCTTCTGCTATTTTTTAATGTTTTGTAGTGTACCTGATCAAATATGGGCATTTGCCCGTCTGGATTTAGAATTTTGTTGGTTTCTTGCACTAGCCATCACTTTGATGTGCAGTTAGAGTAAATATGATTAAAGTTTTAACAAAACACCACTTCAGTATATGCTGAAGAATTCTTTGTTAGATAATATCCTTTCCGCATTCATCATACAGTAGTTCTGATGGAATTATATAGTTGTCAATTTTTCTTTTTCTTTTAATAGACCTTATGCCCAGAAAACACATACGGTGTTGACAGTGGAGGTGATCCCAAAGATATCCCAAAGCTTACATTCGAGGAATTTAAGGTTTGTTAAGTACTTCATGTGATTTAATTAAACATGGAATAATATGATATCATGCTGCAATTGAAGCCTTATTATATGTATGACTTCCAATGCATAATATATTATTCTTCTTGTGAAAATTCCAGGAGTTCCACCGTCAGTATTATCACCCGAGCAATGCCAGAATATGGTTCTATGGAGATGATGATCCAGTTCACCGCCTCTGCATCCTGAGTGGTAAAGAGAGATATCTTATATAGTTATATTGTATTTTCAGTACGAGATTGTCCTTTTTCTTGATTTATGTTTGACACATGCTATTATTTTACAGATCTTATCCCTGTTTTGCTAATTTTTGCAGAATACCTGGACATGTTTGATGCAAGTCCAGCTCGAGATAGTTCAAAGGTTGAACCACAAAAGCTATTCTCTGGACCTCGCAGGATTGTTGAAAAATATCCTGCGGGTGGAGATGGTGACCTTAAGAAGAAGCATATGGTGTGCCTTAACTGGCTGCTTTGTGACAAGCCACTGGACTTACAAACTCAACTGGCACTTGGGTTTTTGGATCATCTAATGCTTGGGACTCCCGCTTCGCCATTGAGAAAAACCTTATTGGAAAGCGGTTTAGGAGAAGCTCTTGTTAATAGTGGGGTGGAAGATGAACTTCTCCAACCCCAGTTCAGTATTGGTTTGAAAGGTGTTTCTGATGATAATGTCCAAAAGGTTGAAGAATTGATCATGAATACGCTGAGAAAGTTGGCAGATGAGGGGTTTGACACTGATGCTGTTGAGGCATCCATGAATACAATTGAGTTTTCTCTGAGAGAAAACAATACAGGATCGTTCCCTCGTGGTTTATCACTTATGCTCCAATCAATTGTGAGTTTATCTGCCTTTTTCTTATGTTTGCCTTATTCATTATTTCTGTATCGTTTTCTTATTTTGGTGTTGGACGTTTAGGCGAAATGGATATACGACATGGATCCTTTTGAGCCATTAAAATATGAAGATCCATTGAAGTCCCTGAAAGCTAGAATAGCTGAGGAAGGATCTAAGGCTGTCTTTTCTCCGCTGATAGATGGGTTTATTTTGAACAACCGTCACTGTGTTACCATCGAGATGCAGGTATTTTCCTTCTCCGAGATTCTCATTGCTTTCTAATGTTTCTATAATCACAAGCCAATTACACTGTTTATTTTCAGCCTGATCCAGAAAAAGCGTCCCAAGAGGAAGTGGAGGAGAAAAATATTCTAAAAGAAATTAAAGCAAGCATGACAAAAGCAGATCTTGCAGAACTAGCTCGTGCCACAGAGGAGTTGAGATTGAAGCAAGAGACTCCTGACCCTCCTGAAGCACTGAAATGCGTTCCAAGTTTAAACTTAAGTGACATTCCAAAAGAACCTACATATGTTCCCACTGAGGTGATCATTATACTTGCTCTCTGATGTTGTTGAATTCTAACATCTTTTTCACCTTGACACTGATATGATGCTTTATAGGTTGGAGATATTAATGGCGTGAAGGTTTTGCGGCATGATCTTTTTACAAATGATATACTCTACGCTGAAGTAGTCTTTGATATGGGCTCAGTAAAGCATGAGCTTCTTCCACTGTTACCCCTATTCTGGTAACTTGTTGACTTCTACATGTGATGATTTAACCTTTAATTCTCCTTTTGGGAGTTTCACCTAAATTTTCTAGAAATGCAAGTGGTGCAAAAATGAAGAATATTGTTAAATCATAACAATTCCAAGCATTCCGTGGTCTCCAGATTAAATCCCTAACCAATCATTGTTTCGGATGTCTGATTTAGTTTTAAGCATTTAATTATATTGCTTGGTATTTTCCATGCCTATTGTCCTATTCTTGACTTTACTTTCATGATCTCAGCAACGCACAATTGAAATATTATGCCAAAAGGCAGTTTCCTAGCCTTCTGGTGTGCTTTCATGGTCTGTTATAAGATTCTTGGCTGCATTGTAGTAATAGCAGTATAAAGGCCAATCTCTGATAACTTATCCTTCTACTAAAGCTTGTATCAAATTCAACGTCAAGTTTCTTGGTAGCTTCATTGCACTTCTGTCTTGTCTCATCATAGACATTCACATATGTTCTAATCTTCTGCTAGTTTGATTGAAAATTGTCTCCAGTTGTGGCATATTACAGAGTATAACTCTTCCCAATAATGTTCTGTAGGTATAAACCAAGGGATACCCCATGCTAAATTCATAATTTTAACTTCTTTATGACAGTCAATCATTACTAGAGATGGGCACGCAAGATTTGACTTTTGTACAACTTAATCAGTTGATTGGAAGGAAAACCGGAGGGATATCAGTTTATCCCCTTACATCCTCTGTGTGGGGTAGGGATGATCCATGTAGCAAAATCATTGTTCGTGGAAAATCCATGGTTGGACGCGCTGAAGACCTTTTTAACCTGGTAATTGGCTTTACATCTTTAACGTATTCATATGGCTGGAGTTTTGCGTATGTTGGGAACTTGGGATAGTCGTTGTGGAGTTCTCTAGCTGGTAGATTGATAGATCAAGTCTTGTTTTCTTGTTCCTCAAGAAAAAGAGTGCAAGTTTTAACTTCTTGCCTCATGTTCTCTTAACAAATTGTTGCTATATTCTTGTAGATACCTCTTCTGTCTCCTAATGCTTTTGCTTTACCAGAAAGCAAAATGTGTTTTCATAAAACTTTGTCTATCTGAAGAATATCTATGTTGTCTCCTGATTTCTTCCCTCCTAAAGCAGAAATTCTCACTTATCTGTGTGTGATGATATTTCCATATATCCTAGTTCGCCTTGGGGTTTTGGAATCTGAACCTGAAGTTCCATCTCCGGATTTCAAGATACAGAGAAATTGGGTTCAGGAAATGGATTGTCTTAAGTCATTGAAAAGAAGATGGAAGTTTGTTGTTAGAGTTGTCTGAATATTTGAAGTGTGTTCATCATCTTCTTTGTTTCCGACTTCCTGAGTAACCTCACATTCTTTAATTTTAGTTTACGCATTATCCAATATCAGTTTGAGTTTGAAAGTTTTTAGACCCCATTTTCACGGATTATTATAGATATAGCCTCTTAATTTATTCTAGTCGGTTTAGTAACATGCATTAAACACTTAAGACATGTGTGCATGCATAGTTTGGGACTTATGTTTCGTCCGCTTTTTTCTTCCTACAGATGAACTCTGTGCTGCAAGAGGTTCGTTTTACAGATCAACAGCGGTTTAAACAATTTGTCTCTCAGAGTAGAGCACGGATGGAGGTATGCATTGCTTTCTTCCGTTTTGCTTTCTAACTAGATCACAGTGGTAGTAGTATAACTCCAACTTGTGTTCATTTCAGAACCGATTGAGGGGAAGTGGTCAAGGAATTGCTGCTGCAAGGATGGATGCAATGTTAAACGTTGCTGGATGGATGTCTGAACAGATGGGTGGTCTCAGGTTGGAACTTGATAACTCTTCTCTTGAAGTATTAGTTCTTACCATTTGTGTGGCATCTTGATTTGATTCAGACCTGGATGTGGGAGAAGAAACTCTATTTACATTTTTAATTTTGTTTCTGAAACTAGTAAAGCCTAATATAGTTTCACTTTTTTTTTTCTAGTTACCTTGAATTTCTACACACTCTTGAACAGAATGTAGATCAAGACTGGGAAGGAATTTCATCCTCACTTGAGGAAATAAGAAGATCTCTCCTTTCTAGGAATGGTTGCATAGTTAATATGACTGCTGATGGGAAGTCGCTCACAAGCACAGAAAAAATCGTTGGAAAATTCCTTGATTTACTCCCTGAAAAGAAGCCGTCTAGTGGACTCGTCACTTGGGATGCACGACTTCCTTTGAGAAATGAAGCTATAGTAATACCAACCCAGGTAAATGAAAAGAAAAACCCTTCTGATATGAGTTCTTTGGTTTGTATTTTTCTTCACCCGTCTTATAAATATACAAAATTTTTATTCATGCCCTCTCGAAAGGTGAACTATGTGGGAAAAGCGGGAAACATATACAGCAGTGGCTATGAGCTTGATGGGAGTTCATATGTTATATCAAAGCATATTGGTAATACTTGGTTATGGGATCGGGTTCGTGTAAGTGGTGGTGCATATGGAGGTTTCTGTGATTTTGATTCACATTCAGGTAATCTGCTCTCTGATTGGAGAGAGTTTTTGTCATGTTACAAAATTCTTCTTCAGACCTGATCTTTGGATTTTCTCTTGTTCAGGAGTATTTTCGTTCTTATCTTACCGTGATCCCAACTTACTGAAGACACTAGACATATATGATGGAACTGGAGACTTCTTACGTGGCCTTGACGTCGATGAAGACACCCTTACTAAAGCAATTATTGGGACAATTGGGGATGTTGATTCATACGAACTCCCTGATGCCAAAGGTTATAGCAGGTATGATGTTTAATTCTGCAAGCTCTCTAGTCTTTCTCTTCTTTTTTCAAGAAATGTTATGGCTTGTGAATCTAATTTCCCATATTCAATACCAGTTTGTTGAGGCATTTGCTTAATGTAACCGACGAAGAGAGGCAAAGAAGGCGTGAAGAGATATTAACAACAAGGTTAACATCATTCTCTAGATTTTGCTTTAGCATATATTCAAACACATGTTGCATTTTCTAAATCACAATATCTCGCGGATATCCTATGGCTGTTATGGAATCCTTGGAGACAATGTTTTGATCTGAGTGTTTTTTTATTGTTAATCTTTCAAAATGACCAAATAGCAAGTTTCAATTCTTCAACATAGTTAACTCACAAAGCAGAATAGAAAACTAACTTCCTTTTTATCCTTTTTGGTTCCCACAGTTTGCAGGACTTCAAGGAATTCGCTGAGGCAGTAGACTCTATTAGAGATAAAGGCGTTGCAGTGGCCGTGGCATCACAAGAAGACATTGATGCAGCAAACATAGAACGCCCTAACTTCTTCGAGGTAAAGAGAGCTCATTGACTGTGAAAAGTAGTTTATTTATCACAATGATAAGGCTGGAAATTTAAGTACACATATCCCGATCTACAAAAGAAATAAGCACAAATTAAGGCAAGAAAATCAAGAAAAATCAGAAGTTCCATGAGTGAAAAATTGTTGAAGAGGTTCCATGAGTGAACTTTTGTTAGTCTTAAACAGTCCGAATTGAAATTGCTAACTTTTAACTTTAAAACGCATTTAGCATCTCTAAGTTACTTTTGAGTGAATTCTTCTTTAATGATATTTTGTTTAGTTGAAATCAATTCATAAATATACTTTTATGTGTAAAATAATGCAAATTCTTTTTCATCTCTTCTTATGCCATTATCTATGCCAATTTTGATTAATTTTATTTATTTTTAAAACAAGATTATGCAAAGATTTAAATAGTTGAATTGAAGGTAAGATCCTTTTCTTAATAATTTTGTTGTGCAATGTATTTAGATATAGTTAATTGCAATTTTCTGTGATTCGTACTAAATTACTAACTGGATAACGCAATCCCGAATAAATATTTGGTTTGGTTCGGATGTCTGTTTTGTTCAATTTATTTTAGAAGAAATTATTTGTTTATTCGATTTCGAAAAAAAACTTGATTTAAAAGAATTTAGTTTATTTCAATTAAATTTAATGTATCTCGGTTCCTATGTCATTACGGTGGAAATCGGTTTGATTATTCAGAATAACCGATTTGTAGGTGTTGGACCGAACCAAACCAGAAACCCAAAGAACGTCCTCTGTCAATTACACTTCAACCCGAATTGAAACTAAACAAATTACTTTACATAATCTACATTTTTGTGCATACTAAATAAAATGACATTTCCGAAAAAGTCATTTAAATCTGCAACAAACAGTCAAACATGTTCACTTATTGACTTCTCCATCCTCAAATTTGCGGTTTGTGAATATGGTAGATTCGCATATATTGTCTTCTTCCAACTGATCTAGAGTTTTACGAGAGTTTAATATGGTCCAAAAATCTAGTGCTAGTTTTGTTCTCGGTGAGTTGATCTTTTATCACATTTCGTATTTTTCAATTCTTAGATTTTGTTTGTAAGTTCGCTGGTTAAGTATTTCGAAATCGGTTCAGTGTCATGCTATACAACAGCCTAATGTTAGATTTGATAAATGTTGTTTCCTATGATAATAAGTTGTGAGCCAAAAGTATGAAAATTAGACATTTTTGGTAGGTTTGTCATTATGAATCTTGATCTACAGGTTCCGTCTCATTTGATCTCGCTACGAGGTGGGTGCGGTCGAATAAAAAAAAAATTATAAGTGGAGTGAGTACATGTCAAAATTTTGTTACATCGAAACGGATGCGGGTTGTATTTTATTATTTTACGGGTTAGCGAATATCCGTTAATTTTAGATCAAAACTAGTTAACCAAAGTATAAACCAATTTAGATACAAACCAATTTAATCTCAAACTAATTTTATCCAAAACCAATTAACTAATACTATAAAACTAACAAACCAATTTAACCTAATTTAAACAAATTTTAAATATTTTTAAAAACTTAACTAAATAGAACAGGTCGCAGGTCGCCCGCTAAATCTACCAAATTAATGCGGGACGAGTGCGAGTTTAAAAAAAATAATTCGCAGATTTTATAGATGAAACAATTTATGAAAAAAAATCTTGAGACGGAGCGGATCAGGCGGAGCGGATCCGATCGGATTGACATGGCTAATTTTTTTGTAGGCCAAAAACTCAAAAAGTATTATCATATATGATATAAGAAACGACGACGTTTCCCGTTGCTTTGAAAGGAAGCAAAAAACGGCAAAAAAGACGCGCCGTTCGAATCCCGACGGCGTCTGACTAGGGAGAGCGAAGCTTCGTAACGGCGCCGTTACCTGCTTCCCCGTCAACGGAACTGAGAGAGGACCCCACTCAACGGCCTATCCGCTAGCCAAGACAAAATAAAATCACAGCCGTTGAAACAATCAACGGCTCCTGATCCTTCATCTTCCTCCAAAATACCCAAAACCCTTCCCCTGTTTTTTATTAACCAGAAAAACCCCCAAAATATTCGCAACTATCATCCAGAAGAGAAATGAACGAGATGCGTGAGAGAAATCCTTTAATAAGCAAAAGAAATCCAGGAGAGACGGATTTCGAAGGATCAAGCACCAAAAGGAAAAGACTCGACGATGATTATGATTCGGCAGATTCTGAGGTTTTACGCTCACTGGTGAGGACCATTTCTTCTTCTTCTTCTCTGACTAACTCGGCTTCATATTCCGGAGGTTTCTCTGCCGCCTTATCTGGAGAGGACGATCATCGGAGCTCAAACATCAGCTCCGGCTGTTCTAGCAGTGACACTATCGAATTCGCCACAGATACTCGTCTGCCATTTATAGATCAAGAGGTAAAATTAGAAACTCGAGGATACAGATTTCAAATTCGTCTATCCAGTTTTTTTCCCTGCTTTTCTTTTTAAATCTCGTCTTTAATAAATGCTATCGAGATTTTCTTCCACTTTCTCTAACGATAAAGATCTTATTACGTTTCACTAAACAGCTAAATTTTAACTGATTGTTTTTATTTTCTTACCGTTTCAAGGCTCATCAAATCTCCGAGACCGAAATCTCAACGTTAATCACCAACAATTTCAGGTTACACATTAAGAAACCGTTCAAAGAGTTTTCAATTACCCTCCCATCGTTTCGCCTATAAATTCCTCCTCTCACGTTTGTGGACTTTTTTGGTGTTTCACAGAAAACAAGCAAGTCCATTAAGCGAGATTCTAGGAGAAACAGCTGAAATGGACTCAGCGACGACGGAGAATAGAGATAAACGAAAACCAGAGAAGACGGAAAAATCTCCGACGCAGGCTGAGCTTGAAGACTTCTTCTCGGCGGCAGAGAGATACGAACAGAAGCGATTCATAGAGAAGTGAGTTTTGTGATTTGGTGAAATGCGCAAGATATCAAAATGTTATTTACCCATGCGCAATATAGCGAAATAATAAACGTGCACTTGTAACTTGTATAGGTACAACTACGATATCGTGAATGATACGCCGCTTCAAGGTCAGTACCAGTGGGTTAGTCTGAAGCCATAAAAGGCAAGAAGAAGTAGAAGAAGAATACAATGCTAAAATTACACGTCGTAGTACTGTGAGTTTGGTCACAGACAGATTTTCATTTCACTGTATAGTTTTGCTAATTTTAGTTCTTTTTATGTCAACATTTCTCTAAATTTAGTTTCTTTCAAATTTCCATAAAAGTTTTCATTTCAATAAATTAAAATTATTGTGTCAGTAACGTTTCACTTTTTTGTAGTTGTGCACATTATTAGCATTTCATGAATTAATTTGGAAGCTTTATATAAAATGGAAATTTTTGGAAAGCTATTTATTGTTTTGATTCTCACTTTTGGAAGTTTATAAAAAAATGATTTTTTGTTTATAACTATTGATATTTATTTATGTAAAAGTTTTTATTTTCTATCTATTTATGTAAAAGTTTTATATCGATGAATGATTAACGTTTTAATTCGAATTGTATTTCATTAATTACAAAAAAAAGGAGAGAGAAGCGAATTGAGGAGGAGTGGTGGTGAAAGATGATCTCATCATTACCTGATTCCGTTGGGATTATATTCCTTTTTTTCTTTCTTACAAGCAGACAATAGCGCGTGGCTGCACGTGGTTTCTGTTATTATAATTTCCTATTTTAATCCCTCTTATATTATATATATATATATATATATATATATATTAATATTTTAAAATAATATTTTTTAAAAAAAAATTGCTCTAAATTTAGTATAGTAATATCCTAAAATATTAGTTTTTAAATTTATCTTGTAAATCTAACACATTAAAAATAAAATTCTTAAATATCACAAATTATTATGTAAAAATAATTATTTACTTCAAATAAATTATATATAAAATTAAAACATAATGTGTGTATTCACTTTTTCAATTTAGAGTTTAAATTTTTTTATTAAGATGAAAATTTTAATTATTTTAGTATTAAATTTATGTTATTTTAAAAAAATTTAATGATTAGTGATATATTTAGAAAAAAATTGAAATAGTGTTATTTCAGACAATTTTCCAAATTAAAATTCCAAAAAATACAACAAATAATTATATAAAATACTTATTTACTCTAAATAAATTATACAATAAACTTAAAACATTATATTTATGTTTAAAATTTAGATTTAATTTTTTTTATTAAAATTTATTTTTAATTTTAAATCTGTGTTATTATTAAAAATTTGACTAATAATACTATTTTCAAAACAAAAATTTAAAAATATGCTATTTTGAAATTTTTTCCTATATATATATATATTTCATTTTCTGCCAACTACCTTTTATATGACCTAATTACTCTTACATCAAAACAAGATTTTTAGCCATTTAAATCCTTTTTACAAAAAAAAAATTACCTTTTTATAAGGAGAAAAAACGGTTAAATAGTGATATAAGTGACCATGCAAAGGTTATTGTAACTGTGCCAAATCATTTATTTGTCTTCCAGTTTTAGTAAAACAACATACGAAGAATATACTTTTAAACAAATAAGTAAAAAATACATATCATTGGTTTATTTATTTATTTTTGATTGTATGACATTGGGTTAAAGAGAGAAGAAGCAGCAATAAATATAAGAAGTAAATAAAGAAGGCATGCACACGGCTTGGATCTCGTGAAACTTTATTTAAACATCAGATCCAATGCTTTCATACCTATCGAATGTTGAACCGTTCCTCCTCACACAAGTTGTTACTCCTTCTCACACGTGTGCCCTTATACTAACTATAACTACTCTATTTATTTTTTTCCTAACTCTAATTATCACATTTGCACCGTCGTCAATCGGTTTTTCATTTTTCTACCAGATAAATCTCTCACTGTTGGAGTTGGATTCGTGCATCGAACCCGGCCCAAAACGATGTCAAAAGTACAAAAGCCTAAGAGTCCATCGACTTGAATATCGTTCGATAACCACATGATGTGAAAATAACGAATTGAAGAAGTCAAATAACCACACGATGTGGAAATAAAGAATTGTAGAAGTCAAACAAATAGAGAGATACGGAGAGAAAGTGGGGAGTAAGTAAGATAGATGTAAAAATTGGGTTTATTTCCGTCAACTATACGGATTTATACGAATAAATCTATTTATATCCGTACTTTTTAGGTCTTTTATAAGTTACATAAACTGTATTTTTCTTCCATAAACTACATAAACTTCATAAATTATTCTAATTACACAAATTTAGTTAATGTTGACACGTTAAATTGTTATTAAACCTGGTTTACTTCGAAAATCTGGTTTTAATTTTAAAATAAACCCAAGTTAAAACTAGATTTTTGAATTAGAACCAGATTTAGTAGCTATTTTACGTATAAACATTAATATAATTTATGCAATTAGAAGAATTTATGAAGTTTATATAATTTATGAAAGAAAAATACAGTTTATGTAGTTAAATGAATACCCAAAAAGTACGGGTAGAAATAGGTTTAGTCGCATAAGTTTGTGTAGTTAACGGAAGTAAACTCTAAAAAATTTCATTAATTTAGTTCGATATATTTCAGCTATTTTAACTGTAACATTCAATTTATTTAATATCAATTTTATTCTTTTAAAAAAAGTTTTGAAGTGTGATTCGCAATTGGTTAATGAAAGTTAAATTTTAAATATTGGCAAAAAAAAGAAAGTTAAATTTTAAATATTATTTTTCTTAAAACAAATCTTGAGTATATATTTCTATAATTCACACTCACTTCGAAAAAAATATAGATCAATATTGTGATCCTTAAAGTCATCTATGATATAATCATTGCATTTAACCTCTAATATATTGCAAATGGAGGGAATAACTTAACATTTTGGGCAGTACAAAATGGCCGAAGAGCCTATCGTTTTTCTACAATTGACGTGTATGTAAGAACGAGGAAAAGAAAAGAATTTCTCCAAACTCATTTGAAGTTTGAAAATTAGGGTTCATCCAAAGCCGTTTGAATCTTTGATTCAGTGATTGTTGAGCTATGTTTTACATTAGGTTTTCGATAAATTTTACTTTGTTTGTACTTACTTTTTAGTCTAATAAATGAAAAGACATTAAAGACTATATTAATAAATGATAAAACTGAAAACTGATTTATTTCTTTAATATATATAATACCTTAGTTGAGAATGATAAATTAATGAGAATGTGAACACGAAGATGTTTTACAAGAATTATTAATAGATTTTCATGTGAACAAAGTTATATGATACATTTAAAGCAACTTAATTTTTTAAACTAAAACTAATACAAATGTAAATAATTCGGTTTATCCTAAAGCTAAATTTTCATAAAAATAAAATTAAAATTCTTTTTAAAAATAGTTAAAATTATCAATAATCTTTAAAAAGTTTTTGATTATTTCTAAAATTTTGATCATTCAATTTGGATCAATCTTTCAATAATTTCTGTAAATCTCATACGACATAATGTGCATAAAAATGTATACATCGACATTATACTTAATTATCGAGTCAAATCGTTTACAACATCCAACCTAATGATGTTTATGTATGGTTGTAACAAATCGGATACAACATCTAACTAAGATCATTTTCATAGTGTTTATTTCCGACCATTGACTCATTAATTCAGTGGAAAACATATTATTAGCACCATAGTAACTAATCGCATAATCGAAATATAATTTTGGTTTGTTCGTTTGTTCACCGCATGTAGTTGCATGTGTGGTCAACATTGTGGTTATGATTTTGTCAAATGTTATTTATTTGTTTGTAGCTGGCGGTTGCGATTGTGGTTAATCGCAGATTTTTAGTTATACCGTTGTTTTAATCAGCAAATAAAAAAATTGTGACGTATGATGCAGCGTTTAACCGTTGTAACTGCCGTAAATACCTACAAGTGATAAACGAACAACAATCTACCGCAGCTGCAAATGTAATGCGGATGACAAACAAACATGAATAAAATAAAAAAGAGTTATTAGATTCCCGAGGAGAAGACAAGCATCACCACCATAAGTACAGAAACCCATTATGATGTTCATGTTCATAAATGATCGCCATCTTCATTATAAATAAACTTACCCACCAATATTTGACACAAGTATGTTTAGGAAAAATTATTATTAAATTCTAACAAAAAATAATTTTATAAGTTATAAACTTACATTCACTTATATAGAGATCAAAATAACCTAAAATTTATAAAGTAAAATAATTTAAATTATCCTTTTATAGTAGAACTAAATTTTCTATAAAATAAAGCTAAAGTTCCTTTTCAGAAATGAAGAAACAAACAAATGTTTGGTGTATCAAAATTTTGCTAAAAAAAGAATTTCAAGATCAATTTGGAAAATTCAGGTCAAAATTTTCGTTAACTATTACAAATCCATTACTCCCAAAAATAATTTAAAGCATTTCATTTTAAGCAATATTTTAAAATAGTATTTTTAAAAATTTTGTTCTAAATTTTGTATTTTAAAATTAAATTTCAAATATAACATAAATAATTATATGAAAATATTTATTTACTCTAAATAAATTATACATGAACTCAAAATACTATACTTTAATTTTTTTAATTATAATTCAATAGTTTTATTAAAATAAATTTTTAATATAGTTTAATTTTAAATTTATGCTATTAATAAAAATTTAAACTAATAATAATATATTTGAAACAAAAATTAAAAATATGTTATTTTAAAAAAATCACTGTTTCAGTTTTTAATGAATAATATCCTAAAATATCATTATTTTAATTTTATATTTCAAATTTAGCATATTAAAAATAAAATTCTTAAAATACCACAAATATTATAAAAAATAATTATTTATTTCAAATAAACTATATACAAAATTAAAAATAATATTTATTTTTAGTTTAAATTTTTTTATTAAATTTTTTTAAAAAATATTTTAGTATTAAATTTATATTATTTTTAAAAAAATTTAAAAATATTATTTTAAGGTATTTCTTATTTTAATCATTGTCCGTTTTTAATCGCAATAAAGTTTTATTTGCCCGATTTGGCACTTTGATCATCAACTGTCAGCAGTTTATGTCAACCCTAAAACTACGGTCGAATCGGAACCGTTAGATCTAAAACAGAGCTCGAGGAAGTAACTGGGCCCCACGTTCCCACCACTTCTCTCACACCTAAGGGAAAAGCCTTAAACCCTCACGAATCTACACAATCTCACGCTTCCCTCTCTCTCTCTCTCTCTCTCTCCGCCTCCATTATCTTCTTTGAAAACCGAATCTAAATTATCTAATCCTCTCTCTCTCCGTTTCCGCCATTACCAGAGCGCCACGAAGCTACATCGAGAGAGAGAGAGAGATATTTTGAATTTCTGATTACAAATCGGATCGAATTTTATTTAGTTTAAAGATGCAGACGACAAACAACGTTTCATCAGATTCGGCGGGAACAACTCCACCGTTGCAGCAATCTACTCCGCCGCCGCAGCAACAGCAACAGCAACAACAGTGGCAGCAACAGCAACAATGGATGGCGGCGATGCAGTATCCTGCGGCGGCTATGGCAATGATGCAACAGCAACAGATGATGATGTATTCTCCTCATCAATACGCTCCGTACAATCAAGCTCATTATCAGCATCCGCAGTTTCAATACCCTGCGTCTGCTTATCAACAACAACAGCATCAGCAGCAACGTGGTGGATCTGGTGGAGATGATGTGAAGACCCTTTGGGTTGGTGATCTTCTTCATTGGATGGATGAGACTTATCTCCATTCCTGTTTCTCTCACACCAACGAGGTATTATCTCTTCTTTCCTGTGATTTGATTCCATGCTGTAATCATGCTCGATTTCCTTTCTTTTTCAAACTCGTATCGTTATATGTTTAAATTTTGAATTTTTCTTACTTCTCTGACATCGGATTGCAGATCCGAGACTTTTTCCGTTATTGAAAATATTCGTTATCGTGAATTTTATGTGAAATTTGGCAAGGTTCTCACTTTTGTATGCGCTGTTTGGGTTTTAAATCTAAGTGATGATTGTGATTGCGTAGAAGCCAAATGGTTGAAATTTACGGTAATGGAGAACTATGTTGACCTGAAAAAATAAGACAACTTTAAAATCCAGTTCATAAGGCAAGAAAAGTACACTTGCCACGTTTAGACGACCTTTCTGGTTATGGAAAATGAAAAACCTCCAAACAGGTAAAGAGATCATGTGGTTTCAGACTCTCTCTTGTTTATTGTTGTGTGATGTGCAGGTTTCTTCTGTGAAAGTTATACGCAACAAGCAAACTTGTCAGTCAGAAGGGTATGGGTTTGTCGAGTTTCTTTCACGTTCAGCAGCTGAGGAAGTTCTTCAGAGCTATAGTGGTGTGACAATGCCAAACGCAGATCAGCCCTTCCGTTTAAACTGGGCATCTTTCAGCACTGGTGAAAAAAGAGCATCAGAAAACGGCCCAGACCTATCGATATTTGTAGGGGATTTAGCTCCAGATGTGAGTGATACTGTGTTGCTTGAAACTTTTGCTAGATATCCATCTGTCATAGGTGCAAAAGTTGTGATCGATTCCAACACTGGGCGTTCCAAAGGTTACGGGTTTGTCAGGTTTGGTGATGAAAATGAACGATCAAGAGCTTTGACAGAAATGCACGGTGCATTCTGTTCAAGCAGGCAGATGCGCGTAAATATTGCAACCCCCAAAAGGGCTGCTTCTTATGGCCAACAAAATGGTTCACAAGGTAAATGATGATATTTTTTTTTTATGTTTCTCTCGGTTCACTGAATTTATTCGGTTTCTTTTATGACTTTTAGTTATTTGTGTAAAGCATTCACCAGAGTAGTAAGCCGGTTATTCGGAATATGAGTATTTATAGTAAATTGTAATGTTTTCATTGGATTAGCTCTGACACTGGCTGGTGGACATGGAGGAAATGGTTCACTGCCTGATGGGGAATCAAATAACTCAACAGTGAGTTCTCCTAGCTATTCCTCTGCTAAAGACAATATTCTTAATGCTCATTGTCTTTTAGTACATTGCAGATATTTGTTGGCGGCCTTGACGCTGATGTTACTGAAGAAGACCTCGTGCAACCTTTCTCCCAGTTTGGGGAGGTTGTTTCAGTGAAGATCCCAGCGGGAAAAGGATGTGGATTTGTCCAATTTGGTAACAGGTACTAATCTGTTCTGTGCTTGTGAGCTTACTCATCCAGTATTGTGAGACTTGTTCAATCCCCTAGGTTGCATATTTAATAGTGCAAAGTTACGTGCCATTGGTTTTGACAGGCAGAGTGCTGAAGATGCCATCCAGAACTTGAACGGGACAGTCATCGGGAAGAACACTGTGCGGCTTTCTTGGGGACGAAGCCCCAACAAACAGGTATAACAAATATTAAGTTGGATTAGTGTGTTCTATTTTACTGGAAACTTACATGCATTTCTATTAGTATTGTTCCAAGTCAAACTTAGTTTTTTAGAATTCTTTTCTGTCATAAAGATCAGTGGAATTTAGCAATGTCTAATGCATATCTCCTTGGCCCACTTGTCATCTCCTTGAACATTATCCAATCTATGCAACAATTTTGATGGTTCAGTCTTTCTTAGGATTGAAAATGTTTAGAGCTATCAAGAATCAAGATTAGTAAAGCCAATTGAAGCATTTAACGATGACATCTTATGTTATCCTATATCTTTAGAGGAAGTTTTGGTTTCATGTTTGTCTTAAGTCTCCATAAATTGTTGTAATCTATGGACTAGTTAACTTTATCTCTACAAGAATGTCCTAATACGGCCCAACACTTTCAGTCAAGATTAACCTATTCGGTAGCTTTTGCCCGTGATGTTCTGTTGAATGTTTATTCCATTCACTAATATTGTTCAAATTCTACATCTAAAACATCACAGTGGAGAGGTGAATCGGGCCACCAGTGGAACAGAGGATATTCAAGAGGACAAGGTTACAACAATGGATATGCTAATCAGGACTCAAACATGTATGCTACTGCAGCAGCAGCTGTCCCTGGAGCTTCTTGAGAATGTTGGTATATCTCTATCATCAAAAACCCCGTGAGTTCTGGACTTACTGCAATTGGGTTGAAAAACACAAGTCATCGCATGATGAAAATGATGATAGTTGTTGGTTCAGGTGTTAGCTCGCAACAACAAAACTAAAACCTCTTTAGTCCAAAGGGTTGTGTCCTGGATTTGAATTCTCTCACGAAGTTTTGAGGTTGTCTGAAACTTGAATTTATTTTCAACTTTTTAAGTTTATTTGTCTTGTTACTGATATTTCCCTCAAAGTCAGAGTTTCATCCAAAATAAATAATTTCCAAATCAGTTGGAACATTTACTATTTT
>JAENJI010000092.1:471207-567048 GCA_018901935.1 Pugionium cornutum | reverse complement strand
AGCCCAAGACAGCATACAACTGGGTATGTGATCCTGAAGTCTAGAATGGCTGACTAGAATGCTTGCCCGAGACAGCCGGGCCATTTGGCGTGTGTGCCGGCCCAAGCGGTACCGCCGGCCCTATGATCAGCCGGGCCGGGCCGGCCAACTTTTCCGGCGAAGAGGCCCAAACCTCCAGCCCAACTGGCGGTGATGTGAACAACACCGCCGGCCCAACTGGTGATGCCGCTGGCTCAGAAATCAATCTGGCCGGCTCCGATGACAACTCGGCCAGCTTCTCGCACAGTCCAGCCGATTCAGCCGATTACACCACCATTTCCACATCTACACAAGGAGACTCGGATCATCTAAGCTACCAGCTTCAAGGCATGAAGCTGGATGAAGTCTCTACACCAGTGGTGCCACCAGGAGCCATGACAAGGAGCAGAACAAGGGCACTCTTCCACAAGTTCAGTTTGAGGGTAGACAAGCTCATAGAAGATCTTCGACAAGTGGCATTGGGCCAAGAGTACAATGAAGGGTCCAAAGGCTTCTCAACATTGCAAAGGACTCCAGAGGCTTGGGCTTTCGTGGCAAAAGAGGTCAGGGCCCAACAATTCATAACCCTACTCTAAGTCGAAGACTAGGAGCTAGGCGTGTGCATGCCACAAGGTCGGCCACCTTCTATTTCTTGGCCGAAAGATAAGAATGGTAAGTTTTCAATTATATACTTGCCTTTTCTGTTTTGCAGAGTAGGAATTAGAAGTTTTACATTTTTGAGTCAAGAACAATTTAGGTAGTTGTCCTTTTTCGATTATTTCCTTTTTGTAATTTTCCTTGTGCACTTTTGTAACTTTTCCATTTTTTCTCATTTGGGTCGACCCTAGAAGGTCAAACTGCCGAGCATATTAATAAGGCTCCTTCAGCATTGTAGTTTGACAATTTTTTGATATTAATAAAGATAGAACTTTTTCCTAAGAGTTTTTCTCCTAAAGATCTTGCGCTTATAACCCTAGTCGAGACCAGCCTTCCTAGCTTCTACGTTGTGATTTATCATGAGGTTCATCACCCCTCGTGTGGTTCACTTCACCTCTCCATCCATTACCCACCAGAAAACCCCCAGTCCACGCGTGTTACGGCCTTGATTCGAGGCTTGTATCAGTACTTAACAAGCAGAATGCACAACAAATTCATTTGGGCTTGAATGCAGAAGTGCCTAAAGGCACTCTGAATTTAGTACAAGCCCAAGATAGCATACGACTGGGTATGTGATCCATTTTTACTCTTCTTCCCTTATCCAAGCTTTGTCCCATTGGGTTTTTCTTGGTATGGTTCATAATGAGGCAAATGAATCACATTACAACCAACCCAATTTGTTGCTTAAAATGAAAAGGATCCCACTTTAAACTGGTCCAAATTAGCATCATCAAGCTGGGTGGGGGGAAGTGTCTACATTCACAGTAAAAAAAATTAGAGTTAATGTAGTCATGGTCTTTGGTCAAGTCTTTCCTTAAAATTCTAACCAATTTAATGTCGTAGGCTCCTCCTATTACTCTTTCTAATAGTATAAATAGGGGCTTTCTCTTGTAAACTTGAGCATTCAATTTTTCAAATAAAAAGCTTCGTTTCTTAAGTTTGAGAGTGATTCTCTTCTTAATCTCATTGTTAGTGTGTAATATCCTTCAGTCAATATCTAGTAGCCTTACTGTGTAATATCTAAGCTACTATATTAGGTAAATCAGTAGTCTTTTCTGCAGCTATTGTGTGACACTTCAATCCACAACCAGAACAACTTGAATTTCGATTCATTTTGTTGCAAAGCCTATCTCAACCGCATTCACAAGTGCATTCCTTAGGAGGTTCGCATCAGGGGGAAAAGTGTCTATATTCATAGTCAAAAGTAAGAGTTAATGTAGTCAAGATCTTTGGTAAAGTATTTCCTTACAATTTTAACCAATTTAATGATGTAGGCTTCTTCTATTACGCCTCCTAACAATATAAATAGGGGATTTCTCTTGTAAACTTCATCATTCAACTTTTCAAATAAAAACAACTTCTTTTGTTAAGTTTGAGAGTGATTCTCTTCTTAATATGATTGTTGGTGTGTTATATCCTTCAGTCAACATTTAGTAGCCTTAGTGTGTAATATCTAAGCTACTATCTTAGGTAAATCAGTAGTCTTTCCGCAGCAACTGTATGATCCTTCAATCCGCAACCTTTGAACACATTGAATTTCGATTCATTCTGTTGCAAAGCCTATCTCAACTGTATTCAAAGGTGTATTCCTCGGGAGGTTCGCATCACCAACAGGGGAACCAACCATCACACTGCTCCAACAACTACACCACGCTTAGATATCAAGGGCGATGTCAAATTTGTGGCATTTTTAGCCACAGCCCATGCACATGCTCACATTTACAGCAGCAAACTCGTTTATATAGAGCCAACTCTTGGAGCCTTTTGCCTACCTCCACCCCTTGGAAACCACAAGCAAATCTAGTGGATGCACAACCAGACTACTCTACAAATTGGATTGTCAATAGTGGTGCGACGTATCACTTGACCACGGATCTGCACAGCTTAGGTGAGAAGCCCTGATTCACTCTACAAGCCTTGATTCAAGGATGTATGCACGTGGGCTGTATGGAGAAGTTTAGGTGAGAAACTCGACCTTAAACTTCTTGGATAGGGGTTTTCGGATTGGTATTCAATGGAAAGGTGAAGTGAACCACACGAGGGGTGATGAACCTCGTGATAAATCACAAACTTAGAGCTAGGAGGGCTGGTCTCAACTAGGTTCTAAGCGCACAAAATTCTTGAGAGAAAACTTGTTGGGGAAAAAGTTCTATCTTTATTAATATCAAAAAGGTTGTCGAACTACAATGCTGGAAGGAGCCTTATTAATATGCTCGACAGCTTAACCTTCTAGGGTCGACCCAAATAAGAAAAGGAAAAATTACAAAAGTGCACAAAGGAAAAGATACAAAAGTGTATAATCGAAAAAGGACCTATTCCTAAAATGTCTTTGACTCAATAAAGTAAATATTCTAGATCCTACCCTGCAAAACAGAAAGAGACATATATTCGAATTGAAACTTACCTTAACTTACCTCATGGCCAAGAAATGGAAGGTGGCCGTCCTTGTGGCATGCACGCGCCTTGTTCCTAGTCTTCGACTTGGAGTAGGGTTAAGAATCTTTGGTCCCTGACCTCTCTTGCCACTAAAGCCCAAGTCTCTGATGTCCCTTGTGTTGTTGAGAAGCCATTGGACTCTTCCTTGCATTTTTGGCCCATTGTCCTTAGTCAATCTTCCTCTAGGAGCTTGTCGACCCATAAGCTGAATTTGTGGAAGAGTGCCCTTGATCTGCTTCTTGTCATTGCTCCTTGAGGTACCACTGGTGTAGATACTTCCTCTAGGTGCATGTCCTGGAGCTGGTAGCTCATTTGGTCCGAGTCCTCTTGTGTAGAAGTGGAAATGCGTGTGTACTCGGCTGGATCGGCTGTACCGGCTGGATTGTGCGAGGTACTGGCCGGAATGCCTTCAGGACCGGCCAAGTTGATCCCGGAGTTGGCGGCATCACCAGAGGGACCAGCGGTGTCATCCACGTCGCCACCAAGTGTGCCGGAAGCTTGGGCCTCTCCGCCGGCAATGCTGGTTGCTCTGGGCCTTGTGGTCGAGGGTACGGCGGTACTGCCTGGGCCGGCAGGCGTGCCAGATGGTCCGGCTGTCTTGGGCAAGCTTCCTGGTCGGCCAGTCTGGTCTCCTGGCTGGATGTACGACCTGATGTCCTCATCATCCCCTCCCTCTTCAGTAGGTTTTGTCCTCAAAACTGGTTCATCTGCATGGAAAGGGGCTAAGTCAGTAACATTGAACGTATTGGACACATTAAACTCACCTGGGAGCTCGATCCGGTAGGCGTTGTTGTTGATCCTCTCAAGCACTTGGAATGGTACATCTCCTCTTGGTGCTAGCTTGGAACTCCTTAGGTTTGGGAACCTCTCCTGCCGTAGGTGTAGCCACACCCAATCGCCTGGTTGAAAGATCACCTCCTTTCTTCCCTTGTTGGCATGAGTCACGTACTGTCCGGTCCTCTTCTCCAAGTTTTCTGCTACCTTTTGGTGTAATCTCCTTATGAACTCTGCCTTGGATGCTCCGTTGAGGTTGGTCATCTCAGCTGGTGGTAGTGGTGTTTGCTCCAATGGTGTGAGAAGGTTGAAGCCGTATACTACTTCAAATGGTGTCTTCTTGGTTGCTGAGTGCACGGCTCGGTTGTAAGCGAACTCTATGAATGGCAGGCACTCCACCCAAGTCTTTAGGTTCTTCCCTAGTGTAGTTTGAGAAGAGTTGATAGTGTCCTGTTGACAACTTCAGTTTGGCCATCGGTTTGAGGATGGCAGGTGGTAGAGAAGAGTAGCTTCGTGCCTAGCTTTCTCCAGAGGGTCCTCCAGAAATGGCTGAGGAACTTGGTGTCCCTGTCTGATACGATGGTCCTTGGCACTCCATGAAGCCGTACTATCTCTCTGAAGAACAGCTCAGGCTGTTTGTGTGGCATCATTGACATTGGCACATGGAATGAAGTGTGCCATCTTGGAGAATCTGTCCACCACTACAAAGATTGCATCTTTGTGGTTGATCTTGGGCAGACCTAGAACAAAGTCCATTGAGATGTCCACCCATGGAGGTGTGGGTATGGGCAGTGGGAGATACAACCCGTGAGGTTGCACTTGGGACTTTGCCTTCTTGCAAGTGATGCATCTTGCACAATGAGCTTCTACTGTCCTCTTGATGTGTGGCCAGTAGAAGTGCTCCTTGACCACTGCTAGAGTCTTGTCGACACCAAAGTGGCCCATAAGTCCTCCTCCATGAGCTTCTCGGATGATAAGCTACCTTAATGATCCTTGTGGAATGCACAGCCTTCTTTCTCGGAACAAGAATCCCTCATGGATGTAGAACTTGCCATGACTCCCTGTGCCACACTCCTTGTAGCTCTCAGCAAAGTCAGCATCATCCTTGTATAGGTCCTTGATGTGCTCGAACCCTAGGACCTTTGCCTCCATGGTGGATATCAAGGCAAACCTCCTTGATAGTGCATCGGCTACCACATTGTCTTTGCCCTTCTTGTACTTGATGACGTACGGGATGGTCTCTATGAACTCCATCCACCTGGCATGTCTCCTCTTGAGATTGGTTTGCCCTCTGAGGTGTTTGAGAGTCTCATGATCAGTGTGGATCACAAACTCCTTGGACAGCAAGTAATGCTGCCAAGTCTCCAATGCTCGGACAAGGGCATCAAGCTCCTTGTCATAAGTGGGGTAGTTCAGTGAGGCACCACCTAGCTTCTCACTGAAGTATGCCACTGGTCTCCCTCCTTGGGTTAGCACTGCTCCTATGCCCATTCCAGAGGCATCACACTCCACTTCAAATGTCTTGTTGAAGTCGGGCAGGACTAGCACTGGTGCATGTGTAAGGCTGTCCTTCAAGGCCTGGAATGCCTTCTCCTGAGCTTCTCCCCAGCTGAATCCCACGTTCTTCTTCACTACTGCCGTCAGTGGTGAGGCAATACTGCTGAAGTTGGGCACGAATCTCCTATAGAAGCTGGCCAGTCCGTGGAAGCTCCTTACTTGGCTGATGTTGCCTGGTGTTGGCCATTCTTGTATGGCTCGAATCTTCTCTTCATCAACCTGTAGGCCCTGTGAACTTACAACAAAACCTAAAAAGACAAGTTTATCAGTACAAAAGATGCACTTCTTGAGATTGGCATAAAGCTCTTCTTGTCGAAGGGTTTTAAGTACCATCTCAAGATGTGTGAGGTGTTCCCGTAGGCACTTACTATAAACCAAGATGTCATCAAAGTAAACTACTACAAACTTACTGATGTACGCCCTAAGAACTTGGTTCATAAGGCGCATGAAGGTGCTTGGGGCATTAGTCAAGCCAAATGGCATGACTGTCCACTCGTAGAGCCCTTGCTTTGTCTTGAAAGCAGTCTTCCATTCATCACCTTCTTTCATCCTGACCTGGTGGTATCCACTCTTGAGGTCTATCTTAGAGAAGACCGTGGCTCCACTCAGCTCATCTAGCATGTCATCCAGCCGTGGTATTGGATGCCGGTACTTGACTGTGATGTTGTTGATTGCTCGGCAGTCCACGCACATGCGCCAAGTCCCATCCTTCTTGGGCACTAGTAGCACTGGTACGGCACATGGACTGAGGCTCTCTCGAACATAGCCTTTCTCCAGGAGCTCCTTGACTTGCTTCTCAAGCTCCTTGGACTCCTCTGGACTCATCCGGTAGGCTGGCCGGTTGGGCAGGGCTGCTCCGGGCACTAGATCAATCTGGTGTTCTATGCCACGTAATGGAGGCAAGCCTGCTGGTATCTCCTCTGGAAATACATCTGGAACTTGTTGAGGAGAGTTGCTACTTCAGGAGGTAGCTCTACCTGTTCTTTTTCTACATTCAACACTTCCTTGAAAACCATTAGTAACATTAAATCCTTTGAGGCTAAAGCTCTCCGGACATGGCTTGGTTGAATAAGAAAATTAGACTTGATAAGTTTCTTTTCCTTACTCATTTGGAGTTGTAGCTCATGTACCTGGGCAGGTGTAAGAGGAGCCAAGCTGACCTTTCTTTTGTCATGCACAAAAGTGTAGAGATTGGTTCGGCCATCATGCCTGGTCTCTTTGTCAAACTGCCATGGTCTTCCTAGCAGAAGATGGCCAGCTTGCATGGGCACCACGTCGCACACAACTTGGTCTTGGTACTTGCCCACACTGAATGGCACAGTGACTTGCTCATGGATCTTGAGCTCCACTTTGTCATCCAGCCATCTCAGTCTATATGGTCGAGGATGCCTTGTCTTCTCTAGACCTAGCTTATCAACCATATATGCACTAGCAACGTTAGTGCAAGAACCACCATCTATGATGAGGTTACATACCTTGCCCTTGATGGTGCAATGGCTGTGGAAGATGTTCTCCCTTTGGATGGTCTCTGAAGGATCCACCATTGCACTGAGGATGCGTCTAGTGACCAGCACTTCCCCACATCAGGGTACTCAATGTCACCATATTCCTCTTCTGGTTCATAGTCCTCTTCATCTTGGGACTCATATTCTCCAGCCTCCGTAATCAACATGACCCGGTTGTTTGGGCACTCCCTTGAGATGTGTCCACGACCCCTACACTTGAAACAAGTGATGTCACGTGATCTTTGAGGGTTAGAAGACTTACCAGGCTCTCTCTGGTCACGGGTGGGTTCAGGAGGCTTGCTCTTGAACCTTGACTCGATCTCTATGCTCTTGCCTTTCTCTACGGGCTTGGGCATGTTGCTTGGTGCCCAAGGTGTCTTAGGCTTGCTGCGGATGTCTTGGCTCTTACGTTTGATGTGCGGCTCAGCCTGGACAGATAGGTGGAACAAGTATTTGAAGTCATTGTAGATTTGCCTTTCCATCTTGCGGCTGATTCGTTCTTGGAGTCCATCCAAGAATTGTGCCATCAATGCTTCTTCATCGTCATTGAGCTCTAATCTGTTCCTTAGCTTCTCAAACTCTTCATAGTACTCCTCTACTGATCTGGTACCCTGCTTAAGAGTACGAAAACGACGTTGCAAGTCTCTATGAAAGTAAGGTGGAACAAACCTTTGTCGCATGAGGTCTTTCATGTCGACCCATGAATCTATGGGCCTCATTCTCTTCCTCCTTCTGTCTGATACCTCACGATCCCACCAGATGAGGGCATTGTCCGTGAGTTGTGCTACTGCCATTGAGACTCTCCTAGGTCCTGGTTGGTTGTAGTGATCAAAGATATGATCCATTCTTCTTTCCCAATCTAGGTAAGCCTCGGGGTCTACTTTTCCTGCAAAAATAGGAGGAGATAGCTTAACATCAGGATGATTTACCCAGTTATAGGCGTGCTCATCTCCATCCTCATGATGTCTAGGAGGCATTCTTGGTCTCTGGTGAAGACCATATGGCTCAAAGCCATCATCTCCTGCCTCTGGTTGCCGTGGAGGTCCTCTCGGCCTATGGTGATAGTTATGAGGTTGTGTGTCCTCATCTCCATCTGGCTGGGGTTCCTCCTGTTCGTACCGTGTCCTAAGGTGCTCAGGACCCTCAGGACGGTCTTTCTCAGCTCTCACGTGCCTTATGGCCTGGAATCTCACCGGCCTCTCCACGCGCTCCAACCTATCGCCTATGGATGCGAGTTGTGTTTGGAGTGTGGTGAACATGGCCATCATGGCTTCGGTTGCTTCTCTATTTTCTTCAGCCATTGTGTGCTACAAATAAAGAAGACCAGTTAGGATGCTCCTAAATTATTAGGAGGGTTTTCTTTTTATAAGGATTCTAAAATTTGCAAAAAGGAAGAAAATCTGAGAATTGGAAATTCAAAGATATGAAGATTTGAGAAAAAGGAAACTTTCTTGACAACTTATGCTAGCTGTCCAATTCGAATTCTTTTAGTATCTTTTCTATTTTCTTTTTCTTTTCTTTTTAATTAAACTTAAAAATAAAGGAAATATGATTTAAACAAAAAGGAAAACGTGAATGGCAATGCAAAAGTGAATCTAAACCCTAGTGATACACGTAGAAGGCTAGATGCACTCGGTTTGGAGTTTGATGTTATTTTTTTGATTTTTCTTGAATGCGACTTAAACTAATGCAAGAACTCAAAACAAAACAAGCAAAAGGATAGAAACAACCTGGTTTAGGAGCTTTAAGCTCTGATACCAAAATGATACAAGCCTTGATTCAAGGATGTATGCGCGTGGGCTGTTTGGAGAAGTTTAGGTGAGAAACTCGACCTTAGACTTCTTGGATAGGGGTTTTGGGTTGGTATTCGATGGAAAGGTGAAGTGAACCACACGAGGGGTGATGAACCTCGTGATAAATCACAAACTTAGAGCTAGGAGGGCTGGTCTCAACTAGGTTCTAAGCGCACAAGATTCTTGAGAGAAAACTTGTTGGGGGAAAAAGTTCTATCTTTATTAATATCAAAAAGGTTGTCGAACTACAATGCTGGAAGGAGCCTTATTAATATGCTCAACAGCTTAACCTTCTAGGGTAGACCCAAATAAGAAAAGGAAAACTTACAAAAGTGCACAAAGGAAAAGATACAAAAGTATATAATCGAAAAAGGACCTATTCCTTAAATGTCTTTGACTCAATAAAAGTAAATATTCTAGATCCTACCCTGCAAAATAGAAAGAGACATATATTCGAATTGAAACTTACCTTAACTTACCTCATGGCCAAGAAATGGAAGGTGGCCGTCCTTGTGGCATGCACACGCCTTGTTCCTAGTCTTCGACTTGGAGTAGGGTTAAGAATCTTTGGGCCCTGACCTCTCTTGCCACTAAAGCCCAAGTCTCTGATGTCCCTTGTGTTGTTGAGAAGCCATTGGACTCTTCCTTGCATTTTTGGCCCATTGTCCTTAGTCGATCTTCCTCTAGGAGCTTGTCGACCCATAAGCTGAATTTGTGGAAGAGTGCCCTTGATCTGCTTCTTGTCATTGCTCCTTGAGGTACCACTGGTGTAGATACTTCCTCTAGGTGCATGTCCTGGAGCTGGTAGCTCATTTGGTCCGAGTCCTCTTGTGTAGAAGTGGAAATGCGCGTGTACTCGGCTGGATCGGCTGTACTGGCTGGATTGTGCGAGGTACTGGCCAGAATGCCTTCAGGACCGGCCAAGTTGATCCCGGAGTTAGCGGCATCACCAGAGGGACCAGTGGTGTCATCCACGTCGCCACCAAGTGTGCCGGAAGCTTGGGCCTCTCCGCCGGCAATGCTGGTTGCTCTGGTCCTTGTGGTCGAGGGTCCGGCGGTACTGCCTGGGCCGGCAGCCGTGCCAGATGGTCCGGCTGTCTTGGGCAAGCTTCCTGGTCGGCCAGTCTGGTCTCCTGGCTGGATGTACGACCTGATGTCCTCATCAAGACTACTCTACAAATTGGATTGTCAATAGTGGTGCGACGTATCACTTGACCACGGATCTGCACAGCTTAGCCTTGCATCAGCCGTGTCACCATGGAGAAGAGGTGAAAATGGCAAATGGCACCGCCTTACCGATATCGCATACGGCTTCCACTTCTCTTTCCACTCTCTCTAAATCTCCTACCTTATCACATGTACTCTATGTTCCTAAGCTTCACAAAAACTTATTATCGTTTACCACTTGTAATACCAATAATGTGACGGGTCAATTTTATCCTACCTATTTTCAGGTGATTTCTCTGACAACGGGGCCCTGTTAATCTGCGGCAATACTAAGAACAACCTATATGAGTGGCCGACTACCCAAACCAATCATGCCACCTTGCTAGCGTCTCCTACACCAAAAGCGACCCTATCCTCATGGTACTCTTGTTTAGGCCATCCATCTTTACCTACTTTAAACAATATTATTTGAAAGTTTTCTTTACCTTTTCTTGCTTCAAAACATTCTCCTTTACCATTTTCCCATTGCCTTATCAATAAAAGTCATCAACTTCCATTTTACTCTAATACACTCTCTTCTACAAAACTACTGCAAGTTACTCGGGTGTATGGAAGTCCCCTATCATTTCCCTCGACAACTATTGCTATTATGTTATCTTTGTCGACCATTTCACGCGATACACATGGCTCCATCTGCTCAAGTTTAAATCACAAGTCAAACACATATTCATCACCTTCAAATCCTTGGTCGAGAAGCGTATTGAGACGAGCATTCACATGTTATAGACTGAAAACGGCGATGAGTTTCTCAAAGTACAGAGCTTTCTAACGTCCAAAGGCATCTCCCCCTTCATTTCCCCACGGAACACTCTCAACATAATGGCATCTCCGAACGCAAACACTTACATATCGTCAAAACCGGGTTGAAGTTACTCAATCAAGCCTCCGTTCCTAAGTTGTATTGTACCTATGCCTTTTCAACAGTGGTTTATCTCATAAACCGCCATGTCACTCCCAACCTTGACGCTATCTCTCCATACCAGAAGCTTTTCAACCAACCTCGGAACTACTTAAAACACCGCATTTTGGGTTTGTTGTGCTTTCCATGGCTCCGCCCCTATGGCGCACACAAACTTGATGACCGCTCTATACCGTGTGTTTTCCTTGGCTATTCACTCACTCAATCTTCCTATTTGTGCCTTCATATACCTTTTCGTGTCTCGACATGTCCAATTTGATGAGCATACTTTTTCGTTTGCTTCCACATCGTCTCCATGCTTTTCTCATATCGATCAAACGGGTCATGCCATCGCCACTCAACTACCATCTCATAGTTGCCTTCGACCACAGTCACTCATCCAAACTTGTTCTACAGCCCCTTCGCTCTTGGTCTATCACCGGAGAAAGAAAAGAGCACCTCTCAATATCGAATTGGGCTCAGGTATGGATACACTTACAAAAGTTACCACTATCCAAACACCCTCTATTGAACCGACATCCAATCCTGCTAACTCAACCATAGTTCGACTCATAGCAGTATGGTTCAATCAGCAGTATGGTTTGGATTATGCAGAGACATTTAGTGCGGTGGTGAAATCAACCATAGTTCGACTCATACTGCAAATTGTGGTGGCTTGTAGTTGGAAAATTTTGCAACTGGATGTCACTAATGCATTCCTACATGGAACATTTTCTGATGAAGTTTATGTTGCTCAATCGTCGGGGTTAGTTGATCTAGAGCATCCGCACTACGTGTGTCATTTGAAGAAAGCACTGTATGGTTTAAAGCTAGCGCCACACGCTTGGTTTCAACAATTCAAATTGGCATTGGTTACTTATGGGTTTCGAAATTCGCTAGCCGATACCTCCGGTTTTGTTTACACTGAATACGATACCATTACCGGTCTTTTAGTTTACGTCGATGACACAGTCATCACGGGCAGCAACAACTCAAGTATTGATGATTGGATAACAATGTTGGCAACACCGTTTTCTATGAAGGATCCTACTCCGTTGACATATTTTCTTGGAATAGAAGCAACACCCATCCCATTCTCTCATTTGTAGAATCGAAATGAAAAAAACATCAAACATGTGGGGAAATTATAATAATTCAAGAGATTGGATGTACAAAAGGATTGATAATCAAACAAGAAATATATCAGCGGAATTTGGAAAGGCATCGAGCAGTTCATGAATTTTGCAAGTAGTCAACCAGTAGATCAAAGTAGCGGAGGTAAGTTTGTTTGTCCTTGTATTAATTTCAAAAACAATAAATTTATTCCGAGACGGAAAATATGGAGTCATCTATATAGTCGAGGATTTATGCCAAATTATTATATTTGGTATAAACATGGAGAAGAGTTGAATGTTCAGTTAGGGACAAGTAGTCGGGGTAATGTCCAAAGAAATCAGGGAGGTACGTGTGCTACTAGTGAAGAAACTGTTGGTACATCCGGTAATAGATATGTTTAAATGGTGACGGATGCATTTCGTGAGACTACGACTGATCAATACTATAATCAAAACGAGGAAGAATATAATAATGTATAAGAACCTAATGTAGAAGCACAAAAAATTTACAACATCTTAGAAGTTTCGAAAAATCCATTGTATGATGGTTGTCATGAAGGGTACACACAGTTATCTTTAGCTGCTCGGTTCATGAACATTAAGTCTGATTTTAAACTACCAAAAAAATGCATGGATTCTTGGGCGGAGCTGTTTACAGAATATTTGCCCGAGGAGAATCAGGTAACAGGTTCATATTATGAAACCGATAAATTGATGCAAAACTTAGGGCTCCCATTTTATACAATTGACGTGTGTGTTCACAATTGTATGATCTTTTGAAAAGAAGATGAGAAATGGGAAAAATGCAAATTTTCTTATTCCCCCGGATATAAACCAAGCGAGGGCAGGAAGAGAATAACTTTCATTCGTATGTGGTATTTACCTATAGGCGATAGACTTAAGAGAATGTATCAAAGAGAGAAAACCGCCGAGGCAATGAGGTGGCACGCAGATCTTGAAGCAGAAGACGGAGAAATGAGTCATCCATCTACTACGGAGTGGAAAACTTTTCAGTATCTACATCCTAGATTTGCTATTGAATCTCAAAACGTTTATCTTGGCTTATGTACTTATGGGTTTAATCCATTTGGGATGTCTCGTAGTCATTCATTATGGCCGGTGATTATCACTCCATATAACTTGCCACCAGATATGTGTATGAAGAAAGAGTACTTGTTTCTAACAATTCTAAATTCGGGGTGAAATCATCCGCACACTAGTTTGGATGTATTCCTCTGACCTTTGATTGATCAATTGAAAGAATTGTGGTCTACGCGAGTTGATGCATACGATGTATCATTGAATCAAAATTTCAATCTAAAAGTCGTGTTACTATGGACGATAAGCGATTTTCCCGCTTATGGAATGTTGTCAGGATGGACAATGCATGGTACACTATCTTGTCCAATTTGTATGGATGATACGAAGGAATTTCAATTATCAAATGGTAGAAAGACTTAATGGTTTGATTGTCACAGAAGGTTTCTTTCTAAGGGTCACCCGTTACGGAAAATAAAACAAAATTTTTAAAGGGGAAGCACGCTTTGAATGACTATCCTCCACAATCATTGATAGGGAAACAAGTATTATATGAGCGAATAAAACTGTCAATTCTCTAAGAACATCTGACTGCGTAGGAAATGGTCATGAAAGTAAAGAAGAAGGTTATGGCAGTAGGAAATGGTCATGAAAGTAAAGAAGAAGATTATGACAGCTGGCATAATTGGCACAAAGAAAGCATATTTTGGGGGTTGTTGTACTGGACGGATCTTAATATTCGACATAATCTTGATGTGATGCATATAGAGAAAATTTTCTTTGAGAACATCATTAATATTGTTTTGAATGTGAAGGAGAAATCAAAAGATATAGTTAAGTCAATGTTGGATATTGTGAAATTTTGCTCTCGAAAAGATTTGCACGTGAATTGTCGGGGTAATGCTCCAATCCCTATATTTTGATTGACACAAAAAGCCAAAGAATGCTTATTGGAATGTATCAAAATTGATGTCAAATTTCTGGACGACTATGTGGCAGATTAGCAAATTGTGTGTATATGGATGTAATGAAGTTCTCGAGCATGAAAAGCCATGACGGCCATGTTTTTATGGAAAGCCTTCTTCCTTTTATATTTGCAAAACTTTTACCACGAAACATTCACCTAGCATTATCAAGTATATACTAATGAAAATATTTTATATTATAAGTACATGAACTAATAATAATTGCATGTACTAATTAATGCTAGATGATAATATATGGATTGGAGGATTTTTCCGTGATCTATGCTCCATATCATTACAACAAAGTCGTGTCCGAATTCTGAAGGAAAACATAGTCACAATTTTGTGCAATTTGGAGAAGATCTTTCCACCTGCATTTTTCGACGTCATGGAGCACCTACCTATACATCTACCATACGAAGCTGAACTGGGTGGACCTGTGCAATATAGGTGGATGTATCCATTTGAAAGGTTTTTTAAAAAACTGAAAAGCAAGGCGAAGAACAAACGATATGATGCAGGGTCAATTGTTGAATTATATGTGAATGATGAGATATCTTACTTTTCGGAGCATTATTTTGCTGCCCACATACGTACGAAAAACAGGTACCATAAATTGTTTTGTTTATTAATTAATTATTTTGTTATGAATGGTAAATAATTAAATTTTGTGCTGAATATATCGTGTAATATATATACATATCTACAAGATTCGATGAAGCTGACGTCTCTGTATATCCGGATCCCAGAGTGCCAAATATATTTACTCAAATGGGTCGTCCAAGTGGTAAATGTAAAGAAATATGGCTCTCCGAAAAAGAATACAAATATGCAAATGCATATGTTTTGTGGAATTGTGAATATTTTCGGCCACTAGAGAGGTAAATACTATGAAAACAATTGCATTTATTACATTACAATTTCATTGTAATCAAGCAATATAAATTAGTTTTTCATATTTAATTTTGTAGCATTTTGAAGATCATAGTCGTTGTATGTATCCATATCTTTCAGAAGATGATATTTCTTCGAAAAGGGACGAAGAGTTTCACATATGGGTTTGAGATTATGTATGTTTAATTAATTGACATGTATATTATATTAAATTTTTTTAATTTTGAAATACTAACTTTAAATGTATATATATATATATGATCATAGGTCAATGGATGCACTTCCACAGATCCACGCGCTTTTCTTATATGGGCTCAAGAATTAGTTCAAAAGCCGATGAATAAAGCGTCAACTTGGCCTATCTGTTTTACAAGAGGTTATATGTTCCACACAAAGAAACATGAAACTACGGCATTTGTGTCAAGGGAAACAATTACTCAAATGCATATGATGAACCTGATTTCTACGGGATTTTAACACATATCATTCAACTTGAGTATGTCGGCCTCCTAAATTTGAAAATCACGCTTTTTAAATGTGAGTGGTACGATCCTACGCCTTCGAAAGAAAGTCGGAAGTTGGAAAATGGCGTCTTTGATGTCTTATCATCAGGGAAATACTAAAAATACGAACTATTTATATTAGGTGCGTACGTAAATAATTAAATAAAAATATATGTAAATTTATATATATTATGTACGTAAAATTATATCAATTAATTTTGTTATATATATAACTAATTTACATTTAATTAAATATAAGGTACAAGCCTTTCAAGCAGATCAAGTTTGTTATATTCCCTATCCGCACACCAAATTACCATCAAAACAAACATGGCTCAGTGTTATGAAAGTTAATCCTAGATCTAACATTTTGGAGAAATACAAAAACAAAAACGAGATTGGACTGTTGCAAAAAGAAAATGATGAAGAACTAGTGGTTGTTCAAGAGATAAAAGTAGATCGTTTGGTCGATAGAGTTAATCATACCGAAGAAATTGATTTCGATGTCGGAGATGCCAAACTATAAGATGAATTTCAGTGTAATATTTCATCTTCAGATGATGACGAGTACGAATAGATGTAATTCATATATTTGACGTTTTATGTATTTTTGACACTTGATCCTTACATAATTCAATGTATTCACGAAAACCATATAGTTTAGATTTTATGACACTAATTATGACTGATTTTCCACTACATTGCCACTACATTAGGAATGTGGTGGCGAATTGGTCACAAATATCAGTTGTATTCGCAAATTATTTGTAAATTTGCAACTGATTTGCGACCACATGATCAAAATTTGTCCAGTGGTCGCAAAATGGCGACCACTTTGCGACTACATAGAGTAAATTCACATTTTTCCTTTGTTTTTTTTCATATTTACAACTTGTTTTTGCATTTCTAGGTAAGTAATAATCATTCTAGGTGGCCAAATATACACAAAATCATATTAGTGTTCATTTTAATTTTAAAAACATTTGAAGTGTCTATAAGAGGTATAAGGTTAAGGAAATGTGTTAAGTGTCTATAAGAGGTATAAGGTTAAGGAAATGTGTTAAGTGTCTATAAGAGGTATAAGGTTAAGGAAATGTGTCAAATGTTTTAGGTAAATGATATGTAAATTTGGTAAATTTGGTAAATGATGTTTTTTACTTAGTAATTGAAGTTTGTACAACTCCTAACCAACTTATCAATTTTATATAATTCAATTTATTCAACAAAATCATAAAATTTAGGGTTTGTGACATTAATTGTGACTACTTTGCAACCACATTGCCACTACATTGGAAAAGTTGTGGCAAATTATTCACAAATATAAGCTATCGTCGCAAATCAGTCGCAAATTTGCAACTGATTTGCGACCATAGGATCAAAATTTGTCCAGTGGTCGCAAATTAGTCGCAAAATAGAGACCACTTTGCTACTATATAGGGTAAATTCATATTTTCCCTTTGTTTTTTTTATATTTACAACTTGTTTTTACATTTCTAGGTAAGTACTAACCATTATAGATGGCCAAATATACACAAAATCATATTTGTGTTTATTTAAATTTTAGAAACATTTTAAGTGTATATAAGAGGTATAAGGTTAAGGAAATGTGTTAAGTGATTTAGATAAATTATATGTAAATTTGGTAAATCTTGTTGTTTACTTAGTAATTGAAGTTTGTACAACTCCTAATTTGGCAAATTTGCGACTTATTTGCGGCCACCATTAATTTGGTGAGAGTTTGAAAGTTTCTGGATTTTCGAACTTTGCGACTGATTTGCGACCACCAATTAATTTGGTGGGAGTTTGAAAGTTTTTGCGATTTTTGATTCCGACCAAAATAATTGGTGGTCGCAAATCAATCGTAAATTTGCGACTGATTTGCGACCAATTCATTAATTTGACATTTTTCCAACGATTCGCGACCACATTCCTGGTCATGGTTTTCCCTCATTTTTCACAGTTCAATCATTCCTACTTTCTAAAATTCCTCTCAAACACAAACCTTTTTCACAACCCAAAAAACCAAATAACCAATGGTAAATAGCGGTAGGTCGATGAAAGGTCATGGAAGACAACAAATACCATCGTCTTCTGCCCATGGTAACTCTTCGGCCTCCTCGAACCCCTCACCCACCGCTTATAGATCAACAGCGCGCCTCCCTCCCCAGTACACATTCACTCTGCACTCGGTTCCTGAAACCGATCTAGCCCCACTATTTCAGGAATCTGAGGAACATGAGCAAGAAGATGTTTCACCATCCGAAACGGAAAGGGGGGAACAAACTATCACACTTCATAGTTTGTTACAAACCCCAGGGCGGGACTAGTACTTGACTGTATTGTCTCCTATACCTGCACCGAACACAACATGGTAAGTTTTTAGTTATATTTTTATGTTTATTTATATAAATTATAAATATTTAATTATAAATAAATAATTTAAATGTACAATTAGATATTTCTAATTAATTAGGTTTAACCGGGATAAAGGGGAAATAACCCATCAAATTTCAAAAAATTTGAAAAAAAATTTGGTGGCCCCTACAATAGTTGGACGGTCGTACCTGCTGAACAGTAAAAAAATATTTCATCGAATTTGTGGTCAGTAAATTTTTTTAAAAAAAATAATTTTTTTTTAATACAATTAATATATTATTAAATTTAAAGCAATCGTACAACTGGGATCATATGGTAACCCCTATGGTACGGAAGGAGTTTGATTTCGTCTGTGTAAGACGGATGAAAGGGATGGTGAGCACGGTTCATACAACCGGTAAACGTCAAAGGTGTATTTCCCCAATTTTGTACAAAACAATGACAAACTACTAGGGAACCGAAACGTCAAATGATAGGCGTAGCAAATCCTCTAATAAGTGCAACTCCGCTTGGAACGGTCTTGGTCCGCATAAAAATTTGTCGGGCCAAAAATCCTACATCCATATTGAACAAAAAATGGTAAGTACTTTAAAAAATTTAAATTTAAATAAAAATTTTATTGCTATTTAATGATAATTTATTTCAAAATATGTTTAGGAAAATAATTTGGGACGACCGGTCTCAATTGGTGAGATCTTTATAAATAGTCACACTAGGCCGGATGGTTCGTATGAGGATTTGAAAGCTAAACCAATCTCTAAATCATACGAACGCAACATCCAAGAAAAGATGGCGATTATGGAGGTCGATGCAACAGAAACATCCGACGGTACTTCTCGGCGAATTGAGCTGACCCCAGGAGAGAAGAATGAGATTTTCATTCATGTAACAATTTTTTTTTATAAATTTTTTTTATGTACATTAAGTTGTATATATTTATTCTAATTGTTTTTTTAGTCTTCTAATTTTATTCAAATTGTTTTTGTTGTCTTCCGTTGTGGATGACCGAGGCCATCTTTACGGACTCGGTAGCCTGAACCACGTGAACGGGTCAGTAGGCGTACTGGCTTGCAATCCACTACCGCCGACTACATTGCGTCTCATGAGCAACTTTTAGCGCGTAGCGCCGAATCGAAAAACAAAACGCAATCAACGTGCGTATTGAAGAAAAACGCGCAAATTGAAGAACAAAACGCGTAAATTTTGGAAGCGAATCGGAGGATGCAGGAAGTGCAAAAACAAAATCAAAAGACGATTAACAACTTGGAGATTCTCGTCGGCTATTTCCAACGTACGAATCCTGCATTCGACTCTTTTATATGGGATAATGATGGCCCAAGTGAACCGTCGACCGCTCCACCAATATTTTTGCCATCGGATTTTCAATTTCCGCCGCCGGAGAATTAGATTTTTTTTGTAAATTAAATTTTATTAAATAAAATTAATATTTTTAATTATTTAATTTATTTTTATTTTATAAAATATTTAATTAATAAAATTTATTTATTATTTAATTATAATAATATTTATAATTAAAAAATAATCTATTTAAACAAAATATTTTAAATCTAATATTAAAAATTATATTCATTATTAATAAATTAATAATATTAATAATAATTATTTTTCAAAAATAATAATTAATTTAAATATTTTGAAATTAAAATTTAAAAATATTATTTACAAAAAAAACTTTTTTTTATTTTTAAAATATTTTAATTAATTATTATTTTTTAAAACTAATTCGGTTGTATTCGCAAATCACTCCCAAATCAGTCGCACTTTTTTGTGACTAATTTGTGACTATATTTATTTTTTTTGAATTTTTTTTATTCATTTGCAAATCACTCGCAAATATTTGCAACTGATTTGCGACTACAGGTAAATTTTATGAGAAATTGATTCTCAATCGCAAATCAGTTGCAATTATTTATGACTTATTTGGGACTGAATATATAAAATAGTTGCAAATTAGTAGCAAACTCTTGTGACTGATTTGCAACCACGTCTTGCACTGTACTCGCAAATCAGTCACAAACTTTTGTGATTGATTTGCGACTACGGCTTTTGCAACCACATATGTAGTTGCAAAGTAGTGGCAAAATTTGTTACTGAAATCCAGTCGCAAATACAATCACCAATGTTTGGTCGCAAATGAGTCATAAATTGTACCACTAATACAGTGGTCGCAAATCAGTCGTTAAAGTGCAACTAATTTGTGACTAAATAATTTTGCGATGAAGATTTTGTGACTACCTTCTGTGGTCGCAAAGTGCTCGCAAAATCCAGTTTTGCCGATAATACCGTTTGGAGGATGTGATTTCTCTTGCGTGAGAAAAACATCCAAAAAGCGTCTAAACATCAAAATTTATAGTTGAAATAACACCAATTGGTCCTTTTTCCATTGTGTAGTAAGAGATTTTTGTGAGAGCTTTACGAAATGGTATTGTCGGCCGTGTAGTTCATCATGGTGAAAAAGTTAAGGCATTTCAAAAATACGGCGTTTACGATAGACACGGAAAAAATCGTGTGAATAAAATAGGGATGCATTACGAGGACTTCCAATGAGGTCACACATCCCACTACTACCCTAGCACAAGCATGTTCAACTACATAGTTCTAATGGAATCTGGTGCATTAGTGCTGGTATGATCGCACCCGGTAGTACATGTCATGCAATCGTTTATATGCTCTTCATCCACTTTTTGCAACGATACTTCGTGAGCTCCACTTGATGAAAAAGGCTACACACGATTTGTGGGCCTCACCTAGATGGTTGAAAAGTTTTGGATCGTGGATGCGATAAGTTCGAGATGGACAACAATACGATTTTGAGATCGTGATTGCTTCTGCCTTAAAAAAACATTAGAAAAAGCGTCTAAACATCTAAATTTTGGATAGAAAACAGCAACAATTTGTCTTTATAAAATTGGATCGTCAGAGACCTTTGAGAGAGCTTTCCGAAATAGTAATGCCGGTCATGTAGTTCAGCGCGGTGTAAAAGTAATGACATTTTGAAAATACGGTGTTTGCGATAGACAACTTAAAAATTGAGTGAATAAAAGAAGGGTTGCAAAACAGGGACTTCCCAGAAGGTCAGCTGTCACAGTACTACCTTCGCCTAAGCACACTTAACTATGGAGTCCTGATGGGATCCGGTGCATTTGTGCTAGTATGATCGCAACCCATAAGTACATGTCATGCAATCATATATATATGCTATTCTTCCACTTTTTGCACTGATTCTTCATGAGCTCCACTCGATAAAGAAGGCTCCACATGATTTTTGGACCTCAACTAGATGGTTGAAAAGTATTGGATCGACGATGCGATCAGTTTGAGACAAACGATAAATACGGTTATGAGGTCGTGATTGCTTCCCCAAGAAAACAGTTTGAAAGAGTGTCTAAACTTAAAAATTTGGTGTTGAAACAGCTGCAATGAGACTTCCTACCGTTGGCACGTCTGAGATCCTTGAGAGAGCTTTATGAAATGGTATTATCGCCCATGTAGTTCATAGCTTTGCAAAAGTTATGGCATTTAGAAAATACGGCGTTTTGCGATACACGCATAAAAAATTGAGTGTACAAAAGAAGGGGTGCAACACGAGGATGTCCCAGGAATACACCAATCCTAGTACTACCCTCCCCAAAGCACGTTTAATTACAGACTTCTAATTGGATATACTGCATTAGTTCTGGTATATATGATCGCACCCGGTAGTACATGTCATGCAATCGTATATACGCTCTTCATCCACTTTTTGCAATGATACTTCTTGAGCTCCACTCGATAATGAATGCTCCATACGATGCTTGTGCCTCAACTAGATGGTTGAAAAGTTTTAGAGCAGTGATGTGATGAATTTGAGATTGTAGATCATTCGGTTTTGAGGTTGTTAAATTCTTCGGTCTAAGAAAGACATCTAAAATAGCATCCAACATCAAAAGTTGGGGTCTAAAACAGCTCCAATGGGTCTTCGTTCCATTGGCTTGTCAAAGATCCTTGAGATAGCTTTCTAAAATTTTATTGTCGGATGTATACTTCATCGTGGTGCAAAAGTAACGGCATTTCGAAAATACGGTATTTTGCAATAGACGCATAAAAAATTGAGTGTATAAAGAAAGGATGCACGACAAGGAAATCACAGAAGTTCTCCCATCCACGTACTTCCCTCGCCCAAAAACATTTAACAATAGAGTTTTGATGGAATCCGGTGCATTAGTGTTGGTATTATCGCACCCGGTAGTACATGTCATCAACCGTATAGATGCTCTTCATCCACTTTTTGCAGTGATTCTTCGTGAGCTTCACTCGATGAAGAAGGCTGAACACAATGTGTGAGCCTCACCTATATGGTTGAAAAGTTTTGGATTGGCATTTCGATGAGTTTGAAATGGCCGATATACGGTTTTGAGGTCATGATTTTTTTGCCTGAGAAAAACGTTTGAGAAAACGTCTAAACATCAAAATTTAGGGTCGAAAAAAGCTCCGATTGGTCTCAGATAAATTGGATCATCAGAGATCTTTCCGAGAGAGCTTTCCGAAATGGTAATGTCGACCATGGAGTTCAGCGCGGTGCAAAAGTAATGACATTTCGAAAGTACAACGTTTGCGATAGACAACTTAAAAATTGAGTAAATAAAAGAAGGGGTGCAATACAAAGACTTTCTAAGAGGTTAGCTATCCCAGTACTACCTTTGCCCAAGCACGTTTAACTGTGGAGTTCTTATGGGATCCGGTGCAATAGTGTAGTATGATCGCACATATAGTACATATGATGCAATCATATATATTCTCTTCATCCTTGTTTTACAATGATTCTTCGTGAGCTACACTCGATAAAGAAAGCTCCACATGATGTGTGGGGCTCACCTAAATGATTGAAAAGTTTTGGATCGGTGATGCGATGAGTTTGAGATGGCCGATAACTACGGTTTTGAGGTTATGATTGCTTCAGCCCAAGAAAAACATCCAAAACAGCGTCTAAACTTCAAAATTCAGGATTGAAAGAGCTCCAATAAGTCTTCGTACCAGTGGCACGTCCGAGATCCTTGAGAGAGCTTTCCAAAATGGTATTGACGGCCATGTAGTTCATCGCGGTGCAAAAGTTATGACATTTTGAAAATACGGCGTTTTGCGATAGACACATAAAAATCAAATGAATAAAACCAAGGGTGTACAACAAGGATATGCCAAGACGTCACCCATCCCATTACTATCCTCGGCCAAGCACTTTAAATACATATTTCTGATGGGATCCCATGCATTAGTGCTATTATGATCTCACTTGTTAGTACATGTCATGCAATCATATATATGCTCTTCATCCACTTTTTGCAATGATTCTTCCTGACCTTCACTGGATAAAGAAGGCTCCACACGATTTTTGGGCCTCTCCTAGAAGATTGAAAACTTTTGGAATGGCGATGCGATGATTTGAGATGGCCGATAATACGGTTTTGAGGTCTTGATTGCTTTTACCTGCGAAAATGTCAGAAAAAGGCATCTAAAACCAAAAAATTGGGGTCGAAAACAGCCCCATTTGGTCTTTGCTCCATTCGTTCGTTGAAGATCTTCGAGAGAGATTTCCGAAATGGTATTGTTAGTCGTGAGTTCACTGTGGTTCAAAAGTTATGGCATTTCGAAAATATAGCGTTTACGATAGACGCTTAAAAAATGGAGCGAATAAAAGTAGGGGTGCAATACGAGGACTTTTTAGGAGGTCATCCCTTCTAGTACTACCCTGGTCCAGGCTTGTTTAACTGCAGAGTTCTGATGGGATCCGTTTCATTAGTGCTGATATGATCGCACCCGGTAGGACATGTCAAGCAATCGTGTATATGCTCTTCATCCACTTTTTGAAGTGATTCTTCGTGAGCTCCACTCGATAAAGAAGGGTCCACATGAGGTGTGGGCCTCACCTAAATGGTTGAAAAAATTTGGATCCAGGATGCGATGAGTTTGGGATGGCCGATAATAAGGTTTTGTGGTCGTGAGTTCTTTTACCCAAGACAAACGTTGGAAAAAGCATACAAACATCAAAATTTGCGGTCAAAACAGCCCGAATTGGTCTCTGTTAAATTGGATCTTCAGAGATCTTTGAGAGAGGTTTTCCGAAATGGTAATTTTGGGCGTGTAGTTCAGCGTGGTGCAAAAGTAATGACATTTCCGAAATACGGCATTTGCCATAGAAAACTTAAAAATTGAGTGTATAAAAGAAGGGGTGCAATACAGGGACTTCCCAGGAGTTCAGCAATCCCAGTACTACCCTCACCCAAGCATGTTTAACTGTAAAGTTCTGATGGGATCCGGTGCATTAGTGCTATTATGATCGCACCTGGTAATACTTGTCATCCAATCAGATATATATGCTATTTGTCCACTTTTTGCAGTGAATTTTTGTGAGCTCCACTCAATAAATAAGGCTCCACACAATGTTTGGGCCTCACCTAGATGGTTGAAAAGTTTTGGATCAGCGATGCGATGAGTTTGAGACAGTCGATAATATGGTTTTAAGGTCGTGATTGCTTCTGCCCTAGAAAGCCGTTCGAAAGATCGTATAACCTTCAAAATTTGGGCTCTAAAATAGCTCGAATGGGTCTTCGTTCCATTGGCTCGTCAAAGATCCTTGAGATGGCTTTCCAAAATGGTATTTTCGGTCGTGTAGTTCATCGTTGTGCAAAAGTAATGGCATTTCAAAAATATGGCATTTTGCTATAGACACAAAATAATCGAGTGAATAAAAGAAGGGTTGCACCACGAGTACTTCCCAGGAAGTCACCCACCCATATACTACCCTCGCCCAAGCATGTTTAACAATGGAATACTGATGGGATCCTGTGAATTAGTGTTCGTATGATCATACCCGGTAGTACAAGTCATGCAACCATATATATTAATGTGAACCTCTCAAGAAATGCACTTCTGAATGCAGTTGAGATGGGATTTGCATTAAAATGAATTGAAATTCAATATGTACAAAGGTTGTGGATTGAAGTGTCACAGAGTAGCTGTAGAAACACTACTGATTTACCTAAGATATTAGCTTAGATATTACACACTAAGGCTACTAAATGTTGACTGAAGGATATTACACACCAACAATCAGATTAAGAAGAGAATCATTCTCAAACTTAAGAAAAGAAGCTGTTTTTTTTAAAAAAGTTGAATGATCAAATTTACAAGAGAAAGCGCCTATTTATACTCTTAGAAGGCATAAATAGGAAGAGACTATAATATTTAAATGGTTGAATTTACAAGGGAAGACTAGACCAAAGACCTTGACTTCATTTACTCTTATTTTTTACTATAAATGTAGACACTTTTCCCCTCCTTGATGACGCCAATTTGGACCAAATTGAAGTGGATTCCTTTTGATTTTAAGCAACAAATTGGGTTGGTTATAATGTGATTCATTTTCCTCATTGAAAACCTTACCATGAAAACCCAATGGGAGAAACCTTGGATAAGGGAAAAAGAGTACAAATGGATCACATACCCACTTGTATGTTGTCTTGGGCTTGTACTGAATCCAGAGTGCTTTTAGACTTTTCTCCATTCAAGCCCAAATGAATTTGTTGTGCATTCTCCTTGTTGAGTAGGCTGCTGATTGCCTCTTTTAGTTTCTTAGCCTTGGCTCGGGTTAATGGTCCAGCTGCTAGTTTCTTAACCTCGTGTGAGTTCACTTGGTTCATTCCTACCAATGAGCTTCCTCTTTTGTGTGCTTTCCATGCTTGCATCATCCCTTTCCTATTGAAAAGGATTTGACCTCAAATCTGGTTCATATGCAATGAAAGGCACAAGATCAGCAACATTGAAGCTTGAACTCACATTATACTTACCTTGAAGATCAATTTTGTAGGCGTTATTGCTGATGTTTTGAACTATCTTGAATGGTCCATCAATTCTGGGCATAAGTTTGGATTTCTTTCGGCTGAAAATCTTTGTTTCCTCAAGTGAACCTACACGAGGTCTCAAGTGAACTATCTTTGTTTGGATCTATTTAACAATCTCAGGTTTTCTTTTCCATGAATACTAGCTCTTTCACTTAAAGGAAAAGGGTTTAGATCCAAAGAAGATAAAGGATTGAAACCGTAAATAATTTGAAAAGGAGAATACTTAGAAGCAGAATGTACATAATGGTTATGCAAATTCAGCATGTGGTAAACATTCTTCCCATGTTCTAAGATTTCGTTTGATTAATGCACGCAGTAAAGTAGACAAGGTTCTATTAACTACTTCAATTTGAGCGTTCGTTTGTGGGTGACATGCTGTATTAAATACCAACTTAGTTCCCAACTTAGCCCAAAGAGTTTTCCAAAAGTTACTCAAGAACTTATCGTCTCTATAAAAAACTATGGTCCTAGGCATTCGATGCAAGCGAACTACCTCTTTAAAGAACAGATTGGTTATATGCAATGTATTATCCGTCTTGTAACATGCTGTAAAATGAGCCATCTTAGAGAATTTATCAACCCAAAAAAAGATAGAACCCTTTCCTGTTTTATTTCTTGGCAAACTAACCACAAAGTTCATTGATATGTGAATCCATGGATAAGTAGGAATGGGTAAAGGAGTGTACAAACCGTGGGGTTGAACCTTAGACTTAGCATGTTTCCATGTGGCACGCCTTGCACAAATTCTTTCTACGTCTCTCTTCATGTGTGGCCAATGAAAATGATCTTGCATTACCTTAAGGGTTTTGGCAACTCGAAAATGCCCCATCAGTCCTCCTCCATGAGCTTCCCTAACTAATAAGTCTCGAATAGAACAATTAGGCACACATAAGCTATTATCATAAAATAGGAATCTTTTATGCCGATAGTATTTTCCTGAAGCAAACTTTCTCCTAGCAATTTAATAGTCTTTAAATTCATGATCAGTTTCATATAACTCTTTCAGTTGTTCAAAATCTAACAACTTAGCATCAAGAATAGAGATTCAGGCATACCTCTGTGACAATGCATATGCTACAACAATCTCTTTATCTTGTTTGTATTTAGTGACATACGGAAATTTTTCTATGAACTCAACCGACCGCGCATGCCTTTTTTTAAGCTTCTATTGGCCCCTTAAGTGCTTTAGTGACTTATGAGCAGTGTGAATCACAAACTCTTTAGGCCATAAGTAGTGTTGCCAAGATTGCAAAGCATGGACCAAGGCATACAATTCCTTGTCATATGTTGGATAGTTGAGGGTGGCTCCTCCAAACTTCTCACTGAAATAGGCTATAGGTTTCTTATCTTGCATCAAAACATCTCCAATAACTATACCAGAAGCATCACATTATATCACAAAGGTTTTAAAAATATCAGGTAAAGATAGAAAAGGTGCATGTGTAAGCTTTTCTTTCAAAGCTTTGAATGACCTTTCTTGAGCTTCTCCCCATTTGAATCCTATATCTTTCTTGATTACTTCAGTAAGTGGGGCAGCAATAGTTCTAAAATCCTTGACAAAGCTTATATAGAAGCAATCTATCCCATGGAAACTTCTTACTTCTCCTACTGTTTTTGGGCTTGGCCATTCCATAATAGCTTTGAACTTCTCCTCGTCAACCTTAATACCATATGCACTTACAACAAATCCTAGGAACACAATGTTATATGTACAAAAGTACATTTCTTAACATTGGCATAAATTTTTTCTTTTCTAGGAACACTTAGAACCGATGTCAAATGACTAGCATGCTCTTCTTGATTCTTGTTGTAGATTAAGATGTCATCAAAGTATACTACAACAAGGACTCCAATGTATGCTCTAAAAACATGATTCATCAACCTCATGAAAGTACTAGGTGCATTTGTTAAAACCAAATTACATGACTACCCATTCATATAATCCATGCTTAGTTTTAATTGCAATTTTCCATTCATCCCCTTTCTTCATGTATATTTTATGGTACCCACTCTTAAGATCTATCTAAGATTCTGGAACTATGCAATTCTTCAAGCATGTCATCTAACCTAGGGATTGGATGGCGATACTTTACCGTAATGTTGTTGATTGCTCTACAGTCAACACACATGCGCCAGCTACCATCTTTCTTTGGCACAAGTAGAAATGGCACAACACAAGGACTCCTGCTCTCCCTGATGTAGCCCTTCTCCATTAGCTCATTAACTTGTCTTTGCAGCACCTTAGTCTCAATTGAATTGGTTCTATAAGCTGGTCTATTTGGTAGTGAAGCTCCAAGTAACATCCCAAATTTTAGATCTTTTAAAAACCTAACTTGCAAATGAAGCAGCGTCTCAAAAACTTTGGTAATCGTTTAAAGAATATCCGACAAGATAAATAAGATTATTTTGAAAGGATCATGGAATATTGTGAGTTTTTTTTGTTGCCTACTAGTAAAGACAAGTAAGAACCAATGCTGAAAACCCAAAAATTATTCATTAATGGCAAAACGGTCATTCTGCAAATAAACCTAGGGTCCCTTCTCTTTTATATAAATAGGAGCCACGAAATAGATAAGGGATAGAGGATTATTAGTGGCGAAGCTCTGCCAGATTGTCACCAGAACAGCTGTCGATCAGCCACCTCAATGGAGAAGCCACCCTAGCCACTTAGAAGACCGTAGAAGGTAGATTAGACCAATTCTGGTAGAAAGAAGAATAGACTAAGAAGAAACGATCCAAACAATCTTAAAATTGCTAGGACTGTTACTGACTCTTTCATTTAGCTACTATCTCAAACCTCTTGTCATTCAGAGTTGTCTTGTGAAAGTGGTAGATAGTTTCCCGAACATGTTCTACAAAATGCATATATACGACCAGTTTGGGTAAAAGTAGGAAACGGAGACCCAAACGGATTCGGATCAATCTGAAAATTAGTGAGAACCTCCGTGGCTAGTCCGTGAAGTTGTGTCTTTTGACTATACAAACGAAACCCATTTTACCTGAATCTTTGCATTGACATTCCATACACAGATATAACATTCTATAGAAGTAGAAGCAATTGGATCATGAATAACATACAAATGTATGTTTTCGAAGTGAGGACAATGAACCCGCCAAGCAAGGAAGAACTGCTAGTCTTCGTAAACCAGTGGCTAAGCTGAGGGGTGATCTGTGGATTTTAAGTGCAGATAAATTAACAAATTTCGTAACTATGCTTGTTCTAGTATTAAATAATTGTGTGGTTAATAATTGCTTTCAATTGAGAAAAATTGTTTGGGTGATTAGATATTTATTATGTTAATAGTAACAAGGTAATGTAATACTTGGATAATTTTACATTAAGAAGAATTGTTAAATTGTCCGAACGTACGCGGAGGGGCTACACTGGTGGTGTGTAGATCTACAGCAAAAGTTCCTGTGTCTAGTGAGTTGTAGATCTTTATTTTCCTGATGTAGGCAATGAGGCTACATTAGTTGTGGGTTAATCTACAACAAAAATGCCCGTGTCTAGTGAGCTGTAGATAGTGATTTTCCTGACGTAGGCAACGAGGCTGCGTTAGTGGTGTGATGGTATACAAAAATAGTGCCTGTGTCTGGTGAGTTGTAGATCTTGATTTTCCTGACGTAGGCAATGAAGCTCTGTAAGTGGTGTGTTAATCTATAGCAAAAGTGCCCGTTTTTGGGTTGTTGTAGAGAATGATTTTCCTGACATAGGCAATCCGGTTGCGTTAGTGGTGTGTTCGTCTACAGAAAAGTGCCCGTGTCTAGGTTTGCGGTAGATCGAGATTTTTTTGATGTAGGCAATGAGGATGGATTAGTGGTGTGTTAGTCTACAACAAAAGTGCATGTGCCTGGTTTTGTTGTAGATCGAGATTTTCCTGACGTAGGCAATGAGGTTGTGTAAGTAGTGTGTTAATCTACAGCAAAACTGCTCGTGTCTGGTAAGCTGTTGATAGTAACTTTCCTGGCATAGGTAATGAGTTTGCGTTAGTGGTGTGTTGGTGTACAGCAAAAGTGCCCGTGTTTGATGAGTTGTATATCATACGGTGTGATATTGTGGTTTATTGTTTATTTCATCGTTAAGTATACATGTTTATTTCTAGATTAATTATAATTTCGTTATTAGTTGGTATGGCTGTTAATTTAGAATCCATGGACAGGCGTGAGCGCCTCACTGAGTAACTTGTTACTTAACCCTATTTTTCTCTTTTCTATTGTGTGCAGGTTAGCGTGTTTCAGAAGAAACTATTGGATTCCATGTTGATGTTTAAAGAAATAGGTTTTGTGTTTTGCAATCGGTAACTTGCTGTCTCGACTAAGTAAGCGCGACGAGTGCTACAATTTTGGTATCAGAGCCAGGTTTGCCAAACCAGTTTTTTTTCGTGAGAGAATCGTGAGGAAATTTTTTTTTTCAAAACTCAGTTATATAGTAAAGAGTTTTAAAAATCGTAAAGCACCATTACACTAGAATTACATAGAAATTTTGTAGTGTGCTTATATTGAGGTTTAAAAGCAAGGTTGATCCTTGTCTTTTGTTGTGAGGACATGTCGCCGAAGAGAGTTCATGGAGTTAAACCCAAAGTGCTTAGGTATTCAAAGGAAAATTTAAAATCTTGGGTGCATATTACACAAGATCAGTTTTAAGGACCGAGCAAGAGTTAGCTTTGTGGAAGTATTGCAAGGGTACCATGAAAGGTATGTGGTTTAACATGCTTGAGGGTGTATCGTTTTGTAGAGATGTGGCAAACGAGTGATAAGGTATCGCTTAGAACAATGGAATGTTCCTATTGGGTGTGTGTTCTAGAGAGGAAAAATCTGAAGGACGAGATCTTTTAGCAAGAACACTAGCCACATTTTTTCTTACATGTGAGGAGCATATAAATGGTTATCTAAAAAGGAAGTAGTGACGAAGTACACCGCATCATGGATCCTAAGACATATATGTATAGATATTAAATATGCATAGGAATATCAACTATCCTTGATATGAGATTTGGCATCGACACATCAATCATAATTGGTAATTCATCTTGCAACGCTGAACTTGTATCAAGAGATGAAGCGCTATTACCAATGGAATGGTATAAAGCGAGAGTTGAGGGAATTCAGGCTGCGGTTTAGAAAACCTTATCAAATGATTAAAATAGTAGATGAAGTGACTTATAAGTTGGAGTTGGCTCACGAGTTAACAACTACTAATACATTTTCATGTGTAAGTATAATGTAATGTGGTTGGAAGAGATGAACAAATTTTTTACCATAAACCAAAACACTCATATATGGATTTGACTACTTGTGGGCAATGGATGGCTTTTTTATCAAGTGGGTATTAGAAGTACACTTCTTAATAAGGAAAACAAAACATCTTCATTATGGATGAATGGTAGATAAAAAAACCTCGGAAATAAAAAAAACTTATTGACGGAGTGGTGAAGTGTTTATTAAGGACGATAAACAAGGAACTCGCTAGAGATGGTGAACCACAAATTTGTTGATGATAGTGAATAAGGGAATTCACTAAAGGAGCATGAAAAATTAAGATCTTAGTAATACTGGTGACACGAACATCACTAACGATAGTGAAAATTATTTTGCAAAGGATCGTGAGAAGACATTATTCACATTTAGATATCTAACTAATAATAAAAGAACTTTTTGGGGATTTGAAAAAGTGCCTCCAAGGGAAAAGCATGGAAACGTAATCTCCAATAGAACTGGAAACCCAAAAAGAGTGTTAGGAAAACATTGTGCCGGATTGACAATTTGGATAACAATCATGGAAAGGAGCTGGGTAATCAGAGTGAGCGCTATAGAAGTGTGTCATAATCCATAAGTTTGATGATTCCATAAAGATCACGGCTATCAGTTTTATCTATTATAGTGTAAAGGTTAGAATGTATCCTTTTGCGATAGATGTCACCCGAATGACACAACTACACGAGACATATTAAAAAGGTCTAACTAGATAAGAAAAATTCCAAATCATAGATTGAGGGCTATTCGAGGGGCGAGTGGCTTAGCTAAGCCGAGGAAGTTACCAAAAAAAACTTGGCTAATGTCCCCACAACTTTTTGCGATACAAGGAGGTATACTGGTACGTTAATTACTTAGTAGCTATGATTTGTAATGAGATAATTGTTGGAGGATACCAACAAGAAACGGGGTATATGCTTTAGAACAACTCGATGGATAATTGTTCGTATAAACTCTCAGAGTTAACAACTATGACACTTGACTTCACATGTGTTCATGTGGACATGCATCAACTCCACCATACTTATGTTTGAGTTGATACTCTACTCGATCATACGTTGTAGAGATGCGGAATGAACCCTTGGAAACTATAGTTGGAATTAAACCAAAATAGGACACTAGGTGGTACCAAATGATTCTTATGGAGGAAACGGATTCTTTGTTAAACATATCATGCTAGAAAATCATTCGTGATGTTGAGCAGGAGGAAACTCCAAGCGTTGGTCAGAGTGGTATGCGGGATAAACCGTTTTCTATGAATGAAAACACTAGGAGAAGAACTCTTTAGATTCTTATCCAAAATCAAGTGGGGGAGAAGCATTCCCAAGAATTCGAGGACAAATTCATTTCAAGTGGGGGAGAATTATAACATCCTGAATTTTGGGTCTTTTAAAAACCTAACTTGCAAACGAAGCAGGGTCTCAAAACTTTGGTATTCGTTTAAAGAAGATCCGACAGGATAAATAAGATTTATTTTGAAAGGATCATGGAATATCGTGAGTTTTTTTTTGGGGCCTACTAGTAAAGACAAGTAAGGCCCAATGCTAAAAGTCCAAAAATTATTCGTTAATGGCATAACGGTCATTCTTCAAATAAATCTAGGATCCCTTCTATTCTATATAAAGAGGAGCCAAGAAACAAAAAAAGGGAAAGAGGAATATTAGTGGCGAAGCCCTGCCTGATTGTCGCCAGAACAGCTGTCGATCAGCTATCTCAATGGAGAAACCACCCTAGCCACTTAGAAGACCGTATAAGGCAGATTAGACCAATTCTGTTAGAAAGAAGAATCTACTAAAAAGAACCAATCCAAACACTCTGAAACTTAATAGGAATATTACTGACTCTTTCATTTAGCTACTGTCGCAAACGGCTTGTCATTCCGAGTTGGCCTGTTAAAGTTATAGATAGTGTCCCGAACATGTTCTACAGAATTCATATATGCGACAAGTTTGGGTAAAAGTAGGAAACAGAGACCCAAACGTATTCGGATCAATCTGAACATTGGTGAGTAACTCCATGTGATATATATCTCACTGTCTATAAAATATTATTCCATTTTCTTTATCTATTTGGAAGATATTATTGGTTTATCGAGCCTGATATGTGTAAAATGCTTCTGAGACTAATCCGTGAAATCGTGTCTTTTGACTATACAAACGAAACCTATTTTAGCTAAATCTTTGAATGGACATTCAGGACATATAGATATAACGTTTGTAGAAGTAGAAGGAATTTGACGATGAATAATATACAAATGTTTGTTGTCAAAGTGAGGACAATGAATCCGCCAAGCAAAAAAGAATTGCTAGTCTTCGTAAACTAGTGGCTAAGGTGAGGTGTGATCTGTGAATTTTGAGTGCAGATGCATTAACAAATTTAGTAATTATGCTGGTTCTAGATTTAGATAATTGTGCGGTTAATAATTATTTGCAATTGAGAAAAATTCACTACAAGAAAACATCAAATTTTTGATGACGATATTCGTCGATAATCCGTCAAAAAACACAATTCCCGTCGATTTTCCGACAAGCATCATCTGTCGGGACTATTTTGTCAGAAACCAATTTCCATCAGGAAATGGTCAGGAATTACCGACGGGTTTGCGATTAAAGAACCGTCGGCAAATGCTGAGGGATATTCTATAGGTCCCTTTCGTCGGCAATTACCGACAGGTTTCCGATAAGTGTAGCCGTCAGATATTTCCAACGGATATTCGATGATATCTGTCCATTGTCAAGTACCGACGGGTTTAAAGTGTTTCATAGGAAAATGCTGAAGGCTATGCGTTGGTCCCATCCGTCAGAAATTACCAATGTATTTACGATGGATTTAGTCAGTCAGGCCATTGAGGACTTCTGATGATAGTGGCCGTCGGAAATCATAACCGATGGTATATCCCGACGGTTTTCACTCATTAGGAGTGAACCAACGACATCGCGATGAAATAAGCTTCCCGACAGACAGTAATCTGTCGGTTATTTCGGACGAGTACATCCGTTGGAATTAACCAAAAAATTGAAAAAATATTGAATATTTATTTATAAAAATTATTCATTAAATATTAAAAATATTAAACAATTAATATTTATATTAAATTTAATTTATATTTTTAAATATTTAATAAAAATATTAAAACAATTAAATAATAATAATAATTTTCTAATTATAAATATAATAATATATAAATTTTAATTGTTTTAAAATCTACAAATTACATCGGAGGAGCAAGAGGAGAAGGAAGAAAAAAAAAGTCATTGAAAAATTTGGTTTTCATCATATCTAAAATATTTTTAAGGTTCGTCATCTCTATCTTCATAGCCGCCATTTTTTCTTTGAATTGTGCATTCTCCTCATTTCCAGCTCCATATGTTGCACCACCGGTATCTGCAACTCTCTCAAGTCCTAGATGACGATTTTTAGAAAATAGTATTTTCTGTAAAAACAAAAAACTATTATTAAAAAAGTATTATAATATTAAATATAAAAATAAATAAAAAGAAAAATCAAACTTACATCAAGAACCAAATGGGTAATCTTAGAACGAGTCAATTCGGTAATCAACTTCAAACTACTGAGACAAAATATCACTTTTTTCTTTTTCATTTTTCGATGATCTCATTAACGAGATCATTTTGGATACGACCAGTTTTTTCGTTCGTGTGGACGGCCTCGAGAAGTTGCAAGTGATCTAGAGGCGCTCCAAATTCTTGTACCTAAAAGTAAAAAAAAAATACTAAATGAATAATTTAAAAAATTTCAAATAATAATAAATAAAATTAATATATAATTAATTTATCAATTTTTTGGCTCGTCTCAGAAAACTAGTCGATCCGGTATTGTGAATGTAAATGCCTTTGCCTCCTCGGTCGCTCTTTCGGTTTCCAAAATTAGTACTCGAAATGACCTCAGCACTGGAAGATTCCCAATAACGAATAAAGTCGTTCCAAACTGACTCATTCAACCCTCTTGGTTAATCTTTTCCCTTTTTCCATTTTTATTTCCACTCTTTCATGTGGCCGGAAAATTGTACAGCGACCTCTTTTTGAAAAGCTTATTCTACCAACTTTCTGTTCATGGGATCCCATGTAAATGTTTACTACAAAATTTACTTATATGTTACTAAACAATATTATTAAAAAACTATTTAAAACAATTACATATTTAAAAATAAATTAACATACCGCAAACATCCTAAACCAAATCTGACATTTTTCGTATGGAATATCTCTAAATTTTGTATATGGTTTGTTCAAAAGAGAATGAAGCATCTTTAATATAGATTTGCTTATTCCGTTGTTTGAAATACCAAACCTATGAATTTTTATTAGAATAGCGTTAAAATAGTTATTTAAATATAATTATAGAAAATTTAATTTACCAAGTCGAATTCCCTTGATGCCTCGGATCGAGAAAAGTAAGAAGTTCACGACCACTTTGCTGAACCAATTATTCAATTGTTATTGATCGAAAACAATCATTTACAGATTTTGGAACTTAAATTGGTATAAAACTCGGAATAGACGACTCACCACGTCTTTGGTACTATTGATACGATTTTAAAACATTATGATTGTGATATTTTATCAGTGTATCTACCTTTAATATTTGTCATTTTTTTCTTCGAAGTATTAAATTATTTAAAATAATAATCAATTATTTTTATTTTAATGAAAATTGATTACAATCATTAAATCGAGTAAGAAAATAAATGTGATTATGAAATCACGAAAATTTAAGAAAACTAAAAAAAAAATCGATATATCAACCAAAAAAATTAGTGATAAGCTCACAATATCTAATGCAATATCTTTTTCGATAAATTAAACAATTGTATTTTTTTCAAAAGAGAGTATGGGAAGTTCGATTCATAGTCATGCATCCATCAGGATATGTGTACTTGAATTTTCATTGTATTGTGTGTATCAGTTTGATTCTATTCTTTTTGTGTTTTGTTTTATTTCGTACAACTTAATTCCTTTCTCTTGATTTGCAAAATCCTATATTCCTATTAAAAACCCATCACAAAAGCCTAAAGCCCCTACTGACGTCCACACGTGCGTAGTTGTTACGCAACTAGGTTAAGTGCAACATACACATGTGTGAGCGTGTTAGATATTTTTATTTCTTATTTTTTGGGTGTTGTTTTAAATCTTATTATATCATTTAATAAAGATTTGGGTGTTGTCCATAAACATGAATGAATATTGCATTGACTCTTCTACGAAATATTATAACTACACATATATTTATAATAAAGATATTTTGCAAACTAGATAAATACTATTATTAATGAATATCTACAATATTTTATAAATGAATTTAAATCTTTTTATACGTCTCTTCAAACTAATGAGACAATGGTGGTAAGCAAAAGAAACAGTTTGATATTGACCACAAATAATGACAAATTCTTAGAATAATGATGAAGCATTACGATTGTTTACAGGACATGTGCTTGATTTATGAAGGATGAAGGAAGCCTATGACTTCGTACACAAATTTAGAGGAAGAAGACGAAAAGAACAGATATTTTTTTCAGAAATGAAAGTGATTGAATAATTAGATAAAACAGAACGGTAAAACTACTACGAGGAAAAACAAAGAAGCTTACTTCGGAGAAATTGATCGACACGATGTGCGAAAGAGAAAGAGAGAGAAGGTGGCGGCAGCAGGGAGGATGACGTTGTCATATTCCAATGTATGTGACAGAAATATTTGCACAAATTATATGTTTAACTGAAAAAGAGAAGACTGAATATTTCCATATTCCAAAACCTCCAATTTGTACAAATACATCCACACTAGATAGTTTGTTTTTTCTCTTTCATCATCATGTCGTGCCGGTCGTTTATTTTTGATTGAACTTACGATAGAAAATAGTAGCTGGCGAAGTTAGATGTTTCTTCATTAATACTTTTTGCGACTATTGAACATTAAACCCTAACAAGATTTTTAACTTTTTTCTTTAGGTGGAACATATATCTCTCAAAAGGATACATCCATCGGTATTGAACAGGTCCGGCAAGCGCTGCTTCTTTAGGGAGGTGAATAGGAAGATGTTCCATAACATCAAAAAACGCTGGTAGAAATATTTTCTCCAGGTTACAAATAAGAACTGGTATTTTTTTCTCCAAATTTCGGATATCGTCTCTAATAAGTGATCTTGTACATAAATCTTAGAAAAGCACCAATCACTGCATAAAAAGTTAATATCATATAATATATAAAATTATAATTATTTATATATAAAATAATATAAACGTACTTGCAATTTCTCCGTGGATGTTTTTAGGCAAAATATCGCTAAAGACAAATGGAAATAGTCTTTGAATGACAACATGACAATCATGACTTTTCATACCTGAAAATTTGCCTTCAATAGTATCAACACAATTACGAAAATTAGATGAGTATCTATTTAGAATTTAACACTATGCTTAAACTAGTCAAAAAACTCGTCCTTTGCAGGCGCATCCAACTAGAATGCAGGAGACAATGATTTTCCTTTTGATATTACATGTAGTTCCTTCCGGGAACAAATATCCGGCAAATCCAATCTAGCTTTCAAATTATCTTTCGGTTTTCCTTGCACATTTAGAACGGTATTCATTATGTTATTGAAAAAATTCTTCTCAATGTGCATAACATCTAGATTATGGCGCAACAAATGGTCCTTCCAATATGGTAAATCCCAAAAAAAGCTCTTCTTGTGCCAATTATGGTATTCGCCACAACCATCAATAGGGTAATGTCGGTTATCTGCACATGAAGCCGTTCTCTCAGCACCAAAATCTCTAAGTTGAGTCATCATATAATTCCCGTCAAACATAGGAGATGGACCATCAAAATTTTTTTGTTTTTCCTAAACAATATCGTACTCCGGCGATATGGATGATCTTGTGGTAGAAATTGATGATGACAATTGAACCAACTAGTGTTTCGTCCATGTTTCAGTTGGAACATATCAGTATTATCTTGACAATATGGGCATGCTAATCTTCCATGCGTCGACCATCCTGATAACATACCATATGTTGGAAAATCACTTATGGTCCACATAAGTACTGCCCACATCAAGAAGTTCTGTTGGTTGGAAACATCGAATGATTCGACACCATTTTCCCACAATATTTTTAACTCATGAATTAGTGGCTGCAAGAAAATATCAAGCGATCACTTATGATGCTCTGGATAGGTGACGAGAATTGTTAGAAACTAAAACTCTCGTTTCATGCACAACGAACGAGACAAATTATAAGGTGTCATGATAACTGGCCACAACGAGTATTGCATCCCATGCTTCCCAAAAGGGTTGAATCCATCTGTAGATAACCCGAGGTACACGTTCCTAGGCTCATATGCAAAACTAGGATAAACCTCTTTAAAATGTTTCCATGCTTCTGCATCCGAAGGATGCACAATTTCTCCATTCGAATTATGTTTTGCATGCCATCTCAAAGGCTTGGCCGTGTGTTTAGATTGATATAACCTCTTTAACCTATCTGTTAATGGCAAATACCACATCCGTTTATGCGGAATATGTACTGATGTAAGATTAAATATCAATCTCACAAGCGGTACGGCCGTGACTCGCAAGACCAAGAATCTCTCTTGGCTTAAGCGGGCAAGGGAACTAAAAGGAAGGGGTTTTGATCGAATCACACGATCAAAGGTGAACCAAAGGAGTTTGAATCTCTCAAACTAACATGGTCGTGGCTTCAATAGAAAGGAAGTGAATCACACACTAATTTTTTAAAGAACAAGAACAAGACTCAAAGACAAGGCTTTGAAGAAAATATATTTGTATTCAAATTTAATTTCAATGGTGGTCTATCTTTACAATGAGGTCGTGCTGAGCTTATATAGTGCTCTTAGAAATGGTCCTAAACCTAAAAAGGAGAAAAGGAAATCATATATTTAAAATATATGGCTGTTGGCCATTAATGTCTAGTTTGGGCAACAAGGAAAGTGTATATGCTTGTATCTTGAGAGCTTTGGGGCGAATGCAATGTGTCTAGGTACATCCTGGATGCTTTGGAAAGTCTTCAATACGTTCCCAAGTTGCAAAGAATAGAGATATTGCAATCTGAACACATTAAGTGCACTTTGGTCCATATATGGCAAGTCTTGGAGGAAAGGGATTCGCCTGATCCTCTGGTGGCTGGTGCATGGTAGGTTTATTTTGGGCTTCCTTAGGGCGTTAATAATATCTCCTGGATGCCATGTTTTGGTTTGCAAGTGATTAAACCAGTTGGCCATCTCACTTGCCATAAACGTCTCCAATCGGTTCATTCAAAGGCACGGATGGACCCGCCTGGTCCAAGGCGTGTTTGAGCTTCTAGAAGTACTTAAGGGAGATCCTAGAAGTACCAAAAAGTCTCCTGGTTGCCAAAGAAACGTTTTGAGACTTTCATATAAGGAAAGTTCCAGATATGGCATGTTTTGAAAACTCCAATTTGATGTATGGTGCATGACTTGATCTGGCCTTGTTTGGGGTGAGCTCCATGTCGCCGCGTGTCCTCTGTGAGTCAGGATTATAGGCCAGGTTTGGTCTTTGCTGGCCGCATCTTGGTTAAGCATGGATTCATGAAGATACACCCATGTATCCTTTTGCGCGTATTTGGCCGCCTTCGTGTTCCTTGGGCCGGCCAGACCGGGAGGTTTGCCAGGGGTTATACCGATGACCTCATCATACCCTCCCCCTTTGAAATGTTTTGCCCTCAAAACAGTTTTGCCTGCACATAGAGAAGGCAAGTTAATACCTTGATTTACTTGTGGGTTAAGGGTATTACGTCGGTTTATGGCCCTTATATGGTTAGGATGTGGCCATGGTGCATCTTGCCGTTGCTCCCTGATAAGAAAGGAAGAAATTACTCCTTTCCATAGCATCTGGTGGCTTTGCTTTGCCTCAAAGGTGTTGGGTTCTCCACGGTCTCCTCTTGATTCCGAAAATTGGTTTAATGTAGGAGGTGGGTCTTCTTGATCTTTGATGAATCCTTACTTTATTAGACCTGTTTCAGAAACCTTTGGCAAAGACAAATGCATTATGCTAGTACTGGAAATTTCAATTTGAAGCTCTTTTATTGCCTTAACACTTTTAGGCTTAACATTTTCACGTTCTACTTGTAAGCTTGTGATTAGTTGTCTAGTTGGACATGTCTTAGCAAAGTGTCCTCTTCCTTGACATCTATAGCATATAATTTCATCTATTTTCACATTGTTAGAGGATTTACCTGGCGTTCCCTTTCCGTGTATTCCAAGCAATGGCATTGATGGTTGCATGTGTGCTATGGCTTGAGGCTTTTGAACTTGCTGGTCAATTTTTGGTTGGACCATCTGCTTAGCTACCTTTTGTGCTTCTAAGGTGTATGAAAACACGTTTTTATGCTCAGAGCAGTAGGCAATCTTGGCCTTATGAAAGGGCTGCATGTTTGGTGTAGACATCTCACTCCTCGATGTTGTTGGGTGCATAGGTTGTGTGGCGATGTTTCTGCATGTTTGGTACTTCTTCGCAAACTCTCTATACATTCGTGCCTTAAGGTCTCCCCAATCAAGGACTGGTTTGTTGTAGAAGGTCCGTGCATTTTCCTTCAACCACAAATTGTAGGCATCTCCAATGAGCATATCAACGGCATATGAGAGTTTCTCTTCTTTGGGGATGTTGTTTGAGCGCAGCCATTGTTTCATGTTAGTTTCCCATCGGAGGTATTCATCTGGGTCCTTGTTATACCCTGTAAAGGTTAGAGATTTGGAATTGTAAACATGTACCTTACTTGTCTGATTTCTTGATCTAGTTGGAGTGGTGTAGGTTGGCACTCGGCTTGACACAACAAAATGGCAAGGTGTAATTTTCTTTGGCCAGCTTCTGTCAGTGGAATAGTAGTCAGGTGGCTCTGGTTTGAGTTCTTCAACTTCAGTTTCATTGTCAAAATGATATTCTGAATAGTCTTCATGCCATGTCCCATATCCATTAGAATCATCTACGTCGGACAAGTCTTGGTCATAGTCTAGTGGTTCTGGTTCAAGGTTTTCTCCATCTGATTCTTCCCTAAAATCAGTCTCCAAATAGTCTTGATTCCATGACTCTTCTGCATAGTCACACTCGCTGGTGCTTAGGCATTGATCATAGTCGTTGTGTAGACTACAATCAGTTTGTGGTATGCTCATGGTGTCTTCTTCTTCATCATAGTGCTCCATCATTAAATTTTGTACCTTGCACAACAATAAAAAGAGATATCAGGCCCAAATCAACAAATAAGGAAACTACACTCTAGTGAATATATGATATTAACACATAAGTAGTAGTAAAAGGAAAATCGATACAAGTAAATATTTTGAGGTTTTTGTTTTTGTTTCTTTTGGAAACTAACTTTAAAGCAAACTAAAATACAATATTTTTTTTGGTTTTTTTGATATTTTAAATTAATTTTGGATGAGAAAACAATATTCAATGAATCTTTCTTTTTTTTTTAACTTTACTAGTAACTAAATTCGAAAATAACAAAATGAGTGATGCTTATATTTTTGGTTTTTTTTCTTATGATGAACGAAATTAAGTAAACATGAAATACAATTTTTTTGAGTTGGTTTTAGATTTATATGAGAGCAAACAAAAAAAACAACAAGAATCAACAAGAAACAATGCAAATGAAAAATAAGAACAAATATTTTTATTTGGCTTTTTTGATAAGATGTAAATAAGAAAAATGCAAAACAAAGCATAAAAAATAAAGGATAAAGGTTGGATTAACACAACCTGAGATAGGAGCTTTTAGCTCTGATACCAAATGATGTAAGATTGAATATCAATCTCACAAGCGGTACGGCCGTGACTCGCAAGACCGAAAATCTCCCTTGGCTTAAGCGGGCAAGGGAACTAAAAGGAGGGGGTTTTGATCAAATTACATGATTAAAGGTGAACCAAGGGAGTTTGAATCTCTCAAACTAACCTCGCCATGGCTTCAATAGAAAGGAAGTGAATCACACACTTTATTTCTAAAGAACAAGAACAAGACTCAAAGACAAGGCTTTGAAGAAAATATATTTGTATTCAAATTTAATTTCAATGGTGGTCTATCTTTACAATGAGGTCGTGCTGAGCTTATATAGTGCTCCTAGAAATGGTCCTAAACCTAAAAAGGAGAAAAGGAAATCGTACATTTAAAATATATGGTTGTTGGCCATTAATGTCTAGTTTGGCCAACAAGGAAAGTATATATGCTTGTATCTTGAGAGCTTTGGGGCGAATGCAGTGTGTCTAGGTACATCCTGGATGCTTTGGAAAGTCTTCAATACGTGCCCAAGTTGCAAAGAATAGAGATATTGCAATCTGAACACATTAAGTGCACTTTGGTCCATATATGGCAAGTCTTGGAGGAAAGGGATTCGCCTGATCCTCTGGTGGCTGGTGCATGGTAGGTTTATTTTGGGCTTCCTTAGGGCGTTAATAATATCTCCTGGATGCCATGTTTTGGTTTGCAAGTGATTAAACCAGTTGGCCATCTCACTTTCCATAAACGTCTGCAATCGGTTCATTCAAAGGCACGGATGGACCCACCTGGTCCAAGGCATGTTTGAGCTTCTAGAAGTGCTTAAGGGAGCTCCTAGAAGTACCAAAAAATCTACTGGTTACCAAAAAAACGTTTGGAGACTTTCATATAAGGAAAGTTCCAGATATGGCATGTTTTGAAAACTCCAATTTGATGTATGGTGCATGACTTGATCTGGCCTTGTTTGGGGTGAGCTCCATGTCACTGCGTGTCCTCTGTGAGTCAGGATTATAGGCCAGGTTTGGTCTTTGCTGGCCGCATCTTGGTTAAGCATGGATTCATGAAGATACACCCATGTATCCTTTTGCGCGTATTTGGCCGCCTTTGTGTTCCTTGGGCCGGCCGGGCTGGGAGGTTGGCCAGGGGTTGTACCGATGACCTCATTAGGTACTCTCCCGCATGTCTATTGAAATCGAGGTCTGGGACAAAATCGGCACTTCATGCGGTTTTCATCATTTCTCCAATACACCATGCAGTTGTCAATACATACATCGATCATCTGATATAGCAATCCAAGACCAGCTACAATTTTTTGAACCTCGTAATATGAAACAAGTGCAATATTATCTTCAGGTAATATATCTGCAACAAAATCAGCTATCGCATTCACACAATCTTCAGCCAAGTTGAAATCCGTCTTTATCGTCATCAACCTGCTTGTAGTAGATACATGCGATAATCCATCTCTACATCCTTTATACAAAGTGATGGGGACATCAGGTCGTATGGCCGGCCAGAAGACTAGACTGGCCGACCAAGAAGCTTGCCCGAGACAGCCGGGCCATTTGGCACGTCTCCGGCCCAAGCGGTACCGCCGGACCCTCGACCAACAGGACCGGACCGATCAGCATTGCCGGCGGAGAGGCCCATACCTCCGGCACAACTGGTGGCAACGTGGATGACACCGCCGGTCCCCTTGGTGATGCCGCCGAATCCGGGATCAACTTGGCCGGTTCAGAAGGCATTCCAGCCAGCACCTCGCACAGTCTAGCCGGTACAGCCGATCCAGCCGAGTACACGGGCATTTCAGCATCTACACAAGGCGACTCGGACCAGATAAGCTACCAGCTTCAGAACATGCATCTAGAGGAAGTCTCTACACCAGTGGTGCCACCAGGAGCAAAGACAAGGAGCAGATCAAGAGCACTCTTCAACAAGTTCAGCTTATGGGTTGACAAGCTCCTAGAAGAAGATCGACTAAGGACAGTGGGCTAGAAGTGCAAAGAAGAGTCCAAAGGCTTTTCAACAATGCAATGGACTTCAGAGACTTGGGCTTTAGTGGCAAGAGAGGTCAGGGCCCAAAGATTCCTAACCCTACTCCAAGTCGAAGACTAGGAGCAAGGCGCGTGCATGTCACAAGGACGGCCACCTTCCATTTCTTGGCCGTGAGATAAGAAAGGTAATTTTTCAATTTGGATATTTGCCTCTTTCTGTTTTGCAGGGTAGGATTTAGATTCTTTACATTTTTGAGCCAAAGACATTTTAGGAATAGGTCCTTTTTCGGTTATGCACTTTTGTACATTTTCCATTTGTGCACTTTTGTAATCTTTCTTTTTCTTTCTTTGAGTCGACCCTAGAAGTTCAAGCTGTCGAGCATATTAATAAGGTTCCTTTCAGCATTGTAGTTTGACAACCTTTTTGATATTAATAAACTAGAACTTTCTTCCTACAAGCTTTCTCTCCAAAGAGACTTGTGCGCTTAGAACCTAGTTGAGACCAGCCCTCCTAGCTCTACGTTTGTGATTTATCACGAGGTTCATTACCCCTTGTGTGGTTCACTTCACCCTTCCATCAAATACCAACCCAAAAACCCCTATCCAAGAAGTCTAAGGTCGAGTTTCTCACCTAACCTTCTCCAAACAGCCCACGCGCATATAAGCCTTGAATCGAGGCCCATATCATTTTGGTATCAGAGCTTAAAGATCCCAAACCAGGTTGTTTCTATCCTTTAACATGTTTTGTTTCTAGTTTTTGCATTAGTTTAACTTCCATTCAAGAAAAATAAAAAAATAACATCTAAGTTCAAACCGAGTGCATCTAGCTTTCTACGTGTATCACTAGGGCTTAGAATAATTTTTGCATTGCCATTCACGTTTTCCTTTTTTTCAAATCATATTTCCATTATTTTTAAGTTAAATTAAAAAGAAAAGAAAAAAAATTAGGAAAAATACCAAAAGAATTCGAATTGGACAGCTAGCACAGGTTGTAGGAAGTTTCCATTTTTCTAAACTTTCTTTTTTTTTCAGGTTTTTCCTTTTTCTCAACTTTTTCCGTTTTGCAAATTCGAATTCCCCTATAAAAGAAAACCCTCCTAATCCACTAAGGAGCAAAATAAATTGTGTTTCTTTCTTGTAGCACAATGGCAGAAGAGAATAGAGATGCAGCTGAGGCCATGATGGCCATGTTCACCATCCTCCAAACGCAACTCGCATCAATAGGCGAGAGGTTGGAGCGAATGGAGAGGCCTGTGAGATTCCAGGCCATAAGCCACGTGAGAGCTGAGCAAGACCGTGCTGAGGGTCCTGAGCACCTTAGGACACGGCACGAACAGGAGGAGCCCCAGCCAGATGGAGATGAGGACGCACAACCTCATAACTATCACCATAGGCCGAGAGGATCTCCACAGCAACCAGAGGCAGAAGGTGATGGCTTCGAGCCATATGAACATCACTAGAGACCAAGGATGCCTCCTAGACATCATGAGGATGGAGATGAACACGCCTAAAACCGGGTAACTCATCCTGATGTTAAGCTAACACCTCCGAGTTTTGCAGGAAAATTAGACCCAAAGGCCTACCTAGATTGGGAGAGATGGATGGATCACATCTTCGATCACTACAACCAACTAGGCCCTAGGAGAGTCTCCATGGCAGTAGCACAACTCACGGACAATGCCCTCATCTGGTGGGATCGTGAGGTGTCTGACCAAAGGAGGAAAAGATTGAGGTCCGTGGACTCATGGGTCGACATGAAAGACCTCATGAGACAAAGGTTTGTTCCACCTTATTTTCATAGAGATTTGCAACGACGTTTTCGTACTCTTAAGCAGGGAACCCGATCAGTAGAGGAGTACTAGGAAGAGTTTGAGAGACTAAGGAACAGGCTGGAACTCAATGACGATGAGGAAGCTTTGACGGCACAATTCTTCGATGGAGACCAAGAAAGAATCAGCCGCAATGTGGAAAGGCAAATCTACAATGACTTCAAAGACTTGTTCCACCTATCTGTCCAGACTAAGCATCACATCAAACGTAAGAGCCAAGACATCCGCAGCAAGCCTAAGACGCCTTGGGCACCAAGAAACATTCCCAAGCCCGTAGAAAAAGGCAAAAGCATAGAGATCGAGTCAAGGTTTAAGAGCAAGCCTCCTGAGCCAACCCATGACCAGAGAGAGCCTAGTAAGTCCTCTAACCCTCAAAGATCACGTGACATCACTTATTTCAAGTGTAGGGGTCGTGGACAAATCTCAAGGGAGTGCCCAAACAACCGGGTCATGCTGATTACGGAGGTTGGAGAGTATGAGTCCCAAGATGAAGAGGACTATGAACGAGAAGGAGAATACGGTGACATTGAGTACCCTGATGTGGGGGAAGTGCTGGTCACTAGACGCATTCTCAGTGCAATGGTGGATCCTTCGGAGACCATCCAAAGGGAGAACATCTTCCACAGCCGTTGCACCATCAAGGGCAAGGTATGTAACCTCATCATAGATGGTGGTTCTTGCACTAACAATGCTAGTGCGTACATGGTTGATAAGCTAGGTCTAGAGAAGACAAGGCATCCTAGAACATATAGACTGAGATGGCTCGATGACAATGTGGAGCTCAAGATCCATGAGCAAGTCACTGTGCCATTCAGTGTGGGAACGTACCAAGACCAAGTAGTTGTGCGACGTGGTGCCCATGCAAGCTGGCCATCTTCTGCTAGGAAGGCCATGGCAGTTTGACAAGGAGACCAGGCATGATGGCCGAACAATTCTCTACACTTCCGTGCATGAAAAGAGAAAGGTCAGCTTAGCTCCTCTCACACCTGCCCAGGTACACGAGCTTCAACAGCAAATGAGTAAGGAAAAGAAGCTCATTAAATCTAATTTTCTTATTCAATCAAGTCATGTCCGGAGAGCTTTAGCCTCGAAGGATCTAATGCTACTAATGGTTTTCAAAGAAGTGTTGAATATAGAGAAAGAACAGGTAGAGCTACCTCCTGAAGTAGCAGCTCTCCTTAACAAGTTTCAGGATGTGTTCCTGGAAGAGATACCAGCAGGCTTACCTCCCCTACGAGGCATAGAGCACCAGATCGACCTCGTGCCTGGAGCAGCCCTGCCTAACCGACCAGCCTACCGGATGAGTCCAGAGGAGTCTAAGGAGCTTGAGAAGCAAGTCAAGGAGCTCTTAGAGAAAGGCTATGTTCAAGAGAGCCTCAGTCCATGTGCCGTACCGGTGCTACTAGTGCCCAAGAAGGATGGGACTTGGCGTATGTGCGTGGACTGCCGAGCAATCAACAACATCACAGTCAAGAACCGGCATCCGATACCACGGCTGGATGACATGCTAGATGAGCTGAGTGGAGCCACGGTCTTTTCCAAGATTGACCTTAAGAGTGGATACCGCCAGGTCAGAATGAAGGGTGATGAGTGGAAGACTGCTTTCAAGACAAAGCAAGGGCTCTACGAGTGGACAGTCATGCCATTCGGCTCGACTAATGCCCCAAGCATCTTCATGCGCTTTATGAACCAAGTTCTTAGGGCGTACATCAGTAAGTTCATTGTAGTTTATTTCGATGACATAGTAGTTTATAGTAAGTGCTTAAGGGATCACCTCACACATCTTGAGTTGGTGCTTAAAACCCTTCGACAAGAGGAGCTTTATGCCAATCTTAAGAAGTGCATCTTTTGTACTGATAAACTTGTCTTCTTAGGTTTTGTTGTAAGTTCACAGGGCCTATAGGTTGATGAAGAGAAGATTCGAGCCATTCAAGAATGGCCAACACCAAGCAACATCAGCCAAGTGAGGAGCTTCCACGGACTGGCCAGCTTCTACAGGAGATTCGTGCCCAAATTCAGCAGTATTGCCTCACCATTGACGGCAGTAGTTAAGAATAACGTGGGATTCAGCCTTGAAGGAGAGCCTTACACATGCACCAGTGCTAGTCCTGCCCGACTTCAACAAGACGTTTGAAGTGGAGTGTGATGCCTCTGGAATAGGTATAGGAGCAGTGCTAACCCAAGGAGGGAGGCCAGCGGCATACTTCAGTGAAAAGCTAGGTGGTGCCTCATTGAACTACCCCACTTACGACAAAGAACTTTATGCCCTTGTCCGAGCATTGGAGACATGGCAGCATTACTTGCTGTCCAAGGAGTTTGTGATCCACACTGATCACGAGAATCTCAAACACCTCAGAAGGCAAACCAATCTCAAGAGAAGACATGCCAAGTGGATGGAGTTCATAGAGACCTTCCCGTACTTCATCAAGTACAACAAGGGCAAAGACAATGTGGTAGCCGATGCACTATCAAGGAGGTTTGCCTTGATATCCACCATGGAGGCAAAGGTCCTAGGATTCGAGCACATCAAGGACCTATACAAGGATGATTCTGACTTTGCTGAGAGCTACAAGGAGTGTGGCACAGGGAGTCATGGCAAATTTTACATTCATGAGGGATTCTTGTTCCGAGAAAGAAGGTTGTGCATACCACAAGGATCACTACGAGAGCTTATCATCCGAGAAGCTCATGGAGGAGGACTCCTGGGCAACTTTGGTGTCGACAAGACTTTAGCAGTGGTCAAGGAGCACTTCTACTGGCCACACATCAAAAGGTCAGTAGAAGCCCATTGTGCAAGGTGCATCACTTGCAAAAAGGCGAAGTCCCAAGTGCACCCTCATGGGTTGTATCTCCCACTGCCCATACCTACACATCCATGGGTGGACATCTCAATCGACTTTGTTCTAGGTCTGCCCAAGATCAACCTCAAGGATGCAATCTTTGTAGTGGTGGACAGATTATCCAAGATGGCACACTTCATTCCGTGTGCCAATGTCAATGATGCCATGCAAACAGCCGAGCTGTTTTTCAGGGAGATAGTACGGCTTCATGGAGTGCCAAGGACCATCGTGTCAGACAGGGACACCAAGTTCCTCAGCTATTTCTGGAGGACCCTTTGGAGAAAGCTAGGCACGAAGCTACTCTTCTCTACCACCTGCCATCCTCAAACCGATGGCCAAACTGAAGTTGTCAACCGGACACTATAAACTCTTCTCAGGACTACACTAAAGAAGAACCTCAAGACTTGGGTGGAGTGCCTGCCATTCATAGAGTTCGCTTACAACCGAACCGTGCACTCAGCAACCAAGAAGACACCATTTAAAATAGTATACGGCTTCAACCCTCTCACCCCATTGGAGCAAACGCCACTACCACCAGCAGAAATGACCAACCTCAACGGAGCATCCAAGGCAGAGTTCATAAGGAAGTTACACCAAAAGGTAGAAGAGAACTTGGAGAAGAGGACCGGGCAGTACGTGACTCATGCTAACAAGGGAAGAAAGGAGGTGATTTTTCAATCAGGCGATTGGGTGTGGCTACACCTACGGCAGGAGAGGTTCCCACACCTAAGGAGTTCCAAGCTAGCACCAAGAGGAGATGGACCATTCAGAGCGCTGGAGAGGATTAACAACAACGCCTACCGGATCGAGCTCCCAGGTGAGTTTAATGTGTCCAACACGTTCAACGTAACTGACTTAGCCCCTTTCCATGCAGATGAACCAGTTTTAAGGTCAAAACCTACTGAAGACGGAGGGGATGATGGGGACATAAGATCGTATGGCCGGCCAGGAGACCAAACTGGCCGACCAGGAAGCTTGCCCGAGACAGCCGGGCCATTTGGCATGTCTGCCAGCCCAAGCAGTACTGCCGAACCCTCGACCAACAGGACAGGACCGATCAGCATTGCCGGCGGAGAGGCCCAAACCTCCGGCACAATTGGTGGCGACGTGGATGACACCACCGGTCCCCTTGGTGATGCTGCCGACTCTGGGATCAACTTGGCCGGTCCAGAAGGCATTCCGGCCAGCACTTCGCACAGTCCAGCCGGTACAGCCGATCCAGCCGAGTACACGGGCATTTCAGTATCTACACAAGGATATTTGGACCAGATAAGCTATCAGCTTCAGGACATGCATCTAGAGGAAGTCTCTACACCAGTGGTGCCACCAGGAGCAATGACAAGGAGCAGATCAAGAGCACTCTTCCACAAGTTCAGCTTATGGGTTGACAAGCTCCTAAAGGAAGATCGGCAAAGGACAGTGAGCCAGAAGTGCAAAGAAGAGTCCAAAGGCTTCTCAACAATGGAAAGGTCTTCAGAGATTTGGGCTTTAGTGGCAAGAGAAGTCAGGGCCCAAAGATTCCTAACCCTACTCCAAGTCGAAGACTAGGAGCAAGGCGCGTGCATGCCACAAGGACGGCCACCTTCTATTTCTTGGCCGTGAGGTAAGAAAGGTAAGTTTTCAATTTGGATATTTGCCTCTTTCTGTTTTGCAGGGTAGGATTTAGATTTTTTACATTTTTGAGTCAAAGATATTTTAGGAATAGGTCCTTCTTCGGTTATGCATTTTGTAGATTTTCCATTTGTGCACTTTTGTAATCTTTCCTTTTCTTTCTTTGAGTCGACCCTAGAAGGTCAAGCTGTCGCGCATATTAATAAGGCTCCTTCCAGCATTGTAGTTTGACAACCTTTTTGATATTAATATAGTAGAACTTTCGTCCTACAAGCTTTCTCTCAAAAGAGACTTGTGCGCTTAGAACCTAGTTGAGACCAGCCCTCCTAGCTCTAAGTTTGTGATTTATCACAAGGTTCATCACCCCTCGAGTGGTTCACTTCACCCTTCCATCAAATACCAACCTGATACAAGCCTCGATTCAAGGCTTATATGCGCGTGGGCTGTTTGGAGCCTTATTAAAGGTTGTCGAACTAAAATGCTAGAAGGAGCCTTATTAATATGTTCGACAGCTTGACCTTCAAGGGTCGACTCAAATAAAGAAAAGGAAAGTTGACAAAAGTGCACAAATGGAAAAGATACAAAAGTGTATAACCGAAAAAAGACCTATTCCTAAAATGTTCTTGACTCAAAAATGTAAAGAATCTAGATCCTATCCTGCAAAACAGAAAGAGGCATATATTCGAATTGAAACTTACCTTACTTACCTCATGGCCAAGAAATGGAAGGTGGCCGTCCTTGTGGCATGCACGCGCCTTGCTCCTAGTCTTCGACTTGGAGTAGGGTTAAGAATCTTTGGGCCCTGATCTCTCTTGCCACTGAAGCCCAAGTATCTGAAGTTCCTTGCATTGTTGAGAAGCCTTTGGACTCTTCTTTGTACTTCTGGCCCATTTTCCTTAGTCGATCTTCCTCGAGGAGCTTGTCCACCCATAAGCTGAACTTGTGGAAGAGTGCTCTTGATCTACTCCTTGTCATTGCTCCTGGTGGCACTACTGGTGTGGATACTTCCTCTAGATGCATGTCCTGAAGCTGGTAGCTTATCTGGTCCAATTTTCCTTGTGTAGAAGTTGAAATGCTCGTGCACTCGGCTGGATCGGCTGTACCGGCTGGAATGTGCGAGGTACTGGCCGGAATGCCTTCAGGACCAGCCACGTTGATCCTGGAGTCGGCAGCATCACCAAGGGGACCGGCGGTGTCATCCACATCGCCACCAAGTGTGCTGGAAGCTTGGGCCTCTCTGCTGGCAATGCTGATCGGTCTGGTCCTATTGGTCGAGGGTCCGGCGGTACTGCTTGGGCCGGCAGACGTGCCAGATGGTCCGGCTATCTCGGGCAAGCTCCCTGGTCGGCCAGTCTGGTCTCCTGGCTGGACATACGACCTGATGTCCTCATCACAACCCAAAAACCCCTATCCAAGAAGTCTAAGGTCGAGTTTCTCACCTAGCCTTCTCCAAACAGCCCACTCGCATATAAGCCTTGAATCGAGGCTTGTATCACAAAGGCTGCTTCGATGCATCTAAAATATAAAAAAAAACTTTTGGGCTTCCAAATTAGGTTCCTCTATTCTGCTCCTATCTTTAATGTACAATGCTCTTTGTTCACGAAACGCATCAGTCACCATCTGAACAGTACCTCCGTTTATATCAACTTCTGATGCTGGTTACTCTAGCCTAACATTAGTACTATCTAACCTTTTTTAAAGTACTACCATAATATTGCATCATTGCATCAGTTTCTCCATGTGAATACCAAATTTTGTAACCCGGCACAAATCCAGTCCTATACAAATGATTACATACTTCTCTAACAGAGATTAATCTATGATTCCGACATTTAATACACGGACAATACATTTTACTATATTCTGATGTCATGCTATTGTTTGATGCAAATGTCATGAACTCTTCAATACCTTGCGCAAATTCATCCGACAATTCCCCCGTTGTTGAATCATACCGAGGTTTATCCATCATAAATCGAAAATAATCATAAAAACCCGAAGAAGACATTTTGTTAAGATTTTTTCTTCTTGTGAAATTATGAAGTACCAAAGCGTATTTATATTGAAAATTAGAAGATTATCACGAATTTTTAACAGATAATTATGAATTTTTAACACATTATTACGAATTTTTAACACATTATTACGAATTTTTAACACATTATTACGAATTTTTAAAAGATAATCACAAATATTTAACAGATTATTCTTAAGAATATTCCAATATCCGACAGAATTCCAATAGTTGCCGACCATTTTCGCATATTTCCGATGACCAATCGACAAACCTCGACGTTTACATATCGGCCAAGCAAACAATTGTCAAAATATAGGAATTCGTCGGAAAGTCATCGGAACTACCGAAGGATTTTCGATGACATTTTTTACACTTAAGTGGAATCAGCCCACCGCTATATTCATGACGGATTCCACAGGGATAGTAAAAACCACATTCCGTTGGGAATAAGTCAGAAAAAACCGACGGTTTCAATTTTGTCGGTATTGTGTGACGGTTTTTAGAGGATATCCCACCACCTTTGTTTTCGTCGGAAACCGGACGGATGTCCGTCAGGTTTTACCATCGATTTTCCGATGGTAGTGCAAACCTCGGGATTTACCGACGGAACACCGACAAAATTCCTTCGCTCGGTAATCCATCGGAAAACCATCGCATATGCATTGGAAAATTTTGACGGTTTTATTTCCATTGGAAATGCCGTCGGAAATATTAATGTTTTCTTGTAGTGATTGTTTGGGTGATTAGATATGTATTATGTTAATAGTAACATGATAATTTAATAATTGAATAATTTTACATTAAGAAGAATTGTCAAATTGTCCCAACATACGCGGAGGGGCTACATTGGTGGTGTGTAGGTCTACAACAAAAGTGCTTGTGTCTATTGAGCTGTAGATCTTGATTTTCCTAACATAGGCAATGAGGATGTGTTAGTGATGTGTTAATCTACAGCAAAAGTACCCATGTTCGGTGAGGTGTAGAGAGTGATTTTCCTAACGTAGGCAATGAGGTTGTATTAGTGGTGTGTTGGTATACATCAAAAGTGTATGTATCTGGTTTTGCTGTAGATCAAGATTTCCTGACGTAGGCAATGAGAGTGCGCTAGAGGTGTGTTGGTCTACAACAAAAGTACTCGTGTCTTGTTTTGTTGTAGTACGAGATTTTGTTGACGTAGGCAATGAGATTGCGTTAGTGGTGTGTTAATCTAAAGCAAAAGTGCCCATGTCTAGTGAGCTCTAGATAGTAATTTTCCTGGTGTAGGCAATAAGGTTGCGTTAGTGGTGTGTTGGTCTACAAATAAATTACCCGTGTCTGCTGAGCTGTAGATCATACGGTTTGATATTGTGGTTTATTGTATATTTCATCATTAGCTATACATATTTATTTCTAGATTAAGTATAATTTCGTTAGTAGTTCATGGTGTTGTTTATTTAGGATCCGTTGACAGGCGTGAGCGCCTCACTGAATAACTTGTTACTCACCCCTATTTGTCCTCTTTTCTAGTGTGTAAAGGTTAGCCTGTTGCACAAGAAACAATTGGATTCCTATTTTTCCTCAATGAGTTACTTGTTACTCACCTCTATTTTTTCTCTTTTCTAATGTGTGCAGATTAGCGTATTTCACAAGAAACTATTGGATTCCATGTTGGTGTTTAAGAGATAGGTTTTGTGTTTTGTAATCAGTAACTTGCCGTCTTGACTAAGTAAGCGTGACGGGTGTTACAATTTTTGTATCACAGACAATTTTGCCAAACCAGTTCTATCCCAGGAGGCAATCCTTAGGAGAAATGTTTTCAGAACTCGGTTATAAAATAACAAGTTTTTAAAATCATAAAGCGCCACTAGGCTACAATTACTTCGAAATTTTGTAGTGTGTTGAGATTGAGGTTTAAAAGCAAGGTTGATCCTTGTCCTTTCTTGTGAGGACATGTTGCCAAAAAGAGTTCGTGGAGTTATACCTGAAGTTCTTAGGTATTCAAAGGAAAATTTAAAATCTTGGGTGCATATTAAACAAGGTCAGCTTTAAGGACCGAGCAAGTGTGAGCTTTGTGGAAGTATTGCAAGGGTACCATGAAAGGTATGTTGTTTAACATGCTTGAGCATGTATCGCTTTGTAGAGATGTGGCAAACGAGTGATAAGGTATCACTTAGAACAATGGAATGTTCCTATTGGGTGTGTGTTCTAGAGAGGAAAAATCTGAAGGGCGAGATCTTTTAACAAATACACTAACCACATTTTTTCTTACATGTGAGGAGCATATATAAATGGTTATCTAAAAAGGAAGTAGTGACGAAGTACACCACACTATGGATCCTAAGACATATATGTATATGAATTAAATATGCATAGGCAATATCAAACATCCTTAGTACGAGATTTGGCATCGACACATCAATCATAATTGGTAATTCATCTTGCAACACTGAACTTGTATCGAAAGATGAAGCGCTCTTGCCAATGGAATGCTATAAAGCGAGAGTTGAGGGAGTTCAGGCTGTCGTTTAGAAGACCTTATCGAATCATAAAAATAGTAGATGAAGTGACTTATAAGTTGGAGTTGGCTCACGAGTTAACAACTACTAATACATGTTCATGTGTAAGTGTCATGTACTGTGGTTGGAAGACATGAACAATTTTTTTTATCATAAACCAAAAGACTCATATATGGATTTGATTACTTGTGGGCAATGGATGGATTTTTGATTAAAAGGGTATTATAAGTACATTTCTTGATAAGGAAAACAAAACATCTTCATTATGGATGAATGGTAGATAAAAAACTCTGAAGTAAAAAAAACACTTATTGACGGAGTGGTGAAATATTTATTAAGGACGATAGACAAGGAACTCGCTAGAGATGGTGAACCACAAATTTGTTGATGATAGTGAATAAGGAAATTCACTAAAGGTCCATGAAAAATTAAGATCTTAGTAATAATGGTGAACCGGACATCAGTAACGATAGTGAAAATTGTTTTGCAAAGGATCGTGAGAAGGCATTATTCACATTTAGATATTATTAGAGTGTATATGGTTATTTCCGGTTTATACCATGTTGGTTAAGTTAAACCGTTTGTATACCGTTTGTATAAATACTCGTATGATACATCGTTTGTGAGCTAAGAAAGAAATAAAATCATCTTCGAGAGTATTCTGTTTTTTCTGTTGCTTTTCTCTCTGATAATATGGTATCAGAGCCTTTACGGGCTTGATTTTTCTTTCTTTCGATTTCGTTTCTCGCAATTCTTCAATCACATTTCATTGATTTCCAGCTCAAGATTCGATCTCACCGATTAATTTTGAGCTACAATGGTGTCCGTGAAGAAAATTCCGAGACGATCGAGTATATCCACGACAACTACGAGGTCGATTCCGATAAATCTGCCGGAAACATCAACTTCGGCAGTAGATGGATCGCGTGATGTAGTTGTTCTGATCGACTCTATTCACTCCCCATTCTTCATGCATAGCGCCGATCATCCAGGTTTGCAAATCATCTCTTTAAAACTCGATGGCTCAAATTATGATGATTGGGAAGCTGCTATGCGTATTGCCTTAGATGCGAAGAATAAAATAGGATTTGTTGATGGTTCTTTGTCTAGACCTAACAGTCAGGATCCTAACTTCCGTCTTTGGTCTCGATGCAATAGCATGGTAAAATCGTGGCTGTTGAATTCAGTTTCGCCACAAATTTACCGTAGTATTCTTAGATTGAATGATGCTTCTGACATATGGAATGATTTGAATAGTCGATTTCATATGACAAACTTACCTAGAACATTCAATCTAACTCAAGAAATACAAGATCTTCGCCAAGGATCAATGTCTCTCTCTGAATATTATACCACTTTAAAGACATTATGGAGTAATCTGGAAAGTACTGAGGAACTAGATGAACCATGTGTTTGTGGTAAGGCAGAGAGATTACAGAGGAAGGCAGAGAGAGCTAGAATTGTTAAGTTTTTAGCTGGACTTAATGAATCTTATGCGATAATCAAGAGACAAATCATAATGAAGAAAGTCCTCCCATCCTTAACTGAGATTTACAATATCTTAGATCAGGATGAGAGTCAGAAAAGTTTTTCTAATATCATAACTCCTCCTGCTGCCTTCCAAATATCAGAAACCCCAAACACCTCTACTTCCAATACCAACTATGTTCAGAATGGACCAAACAGAGGACGTCCTATATGTTCATTCTGCAACAGAGTTGGTCATATAGTAGATAGGTGCTATAAGAAACATGGATTCCCTCCTGGCTTTGTTCCGAAAAATAGCGGTCCAGATAAGTTTCAAAAATCTGCTCTTGTGACAGCAAATATCACAGTTGCTTCCAAGTCAGATGATGGTTCATCGAATCTTGAAGGATTACTGGGAAATCTTTCTAAGGATCAGATTCAGAACTTCATTGCACTATTCACTTCCCAACTCCAATCTTCTCCTTCAAATGCCAAATCAATCGAAGCAAGTACTTCAGGAACAGCTAATGATAATTCTTGTATCCAATTTTCCACCTCAACTTTAAAGTTTGTTGATATTTTATCAGTCTCACATAACTGTGTAAATGATCATGTTTGGGTTATTGATTCTGGAGCAACCCACCATGTATCACATAGAAGGGAACTGTTTATTACGTTAAACACTTCTATTAACAGTTATGTGAACTTACCAACAGGTTTAAAAATCAGAATAAGTGGAATTGGAGAGGTTCAGATAAACAAGGACATCGTATTGAAAAATGTCTTGTTTATACCAGAATTCAAGCTTAATCTCATAAGCATCAGTTCCTTAACAGCTGATCTTTCTTCTGAAGTGATATTTGATTCTTCATCTTGTAAAATTCAGGATCATACCAAGGCATTGACGATTGGTCAGGGTGAGAAGATTGGAAACTTGTATGTGCTTGACACCCGGTTTTCATCTATATCAGTGAATGGAGTTCTAGATTTACACATGTGGCATAAGAGACTTGGACATCCATCTTATTCTAGATTAGATGTCATCTCAGAGAATTTAGGAGTATCTAAAACTAAGAATAAACCTCCTTCTTACTGCCATGTATGTCATCTGTCAAAACAGAAGAAGTTATCTTTTCCTTCTAAGAATAATATGTGTAACAAGATTCTTGAACTGTTACATATAGATGTATGGGGACCATTTTCTATTGAAACAATTGAAGGATATAGATACTTCTTGACTGTTGTTGATGACTATTCACGAGCCACATGGGTCTTCCTTCTCAAAAACAAGAATGATGTTATTCATGTTTTTCCAGCTTTTGTCACACAAGTTGAGAATCAATATGATGTCACAGTGAAATCTATTCGCTCTGATAATGCTCCAGAGCTGAAATTCACAGAGTTTTTTTTAAAGAGAAAGGGATTCTCTCATATCATTCTTGCCCTGAGACTCCTGAGCAGAATTCAGTAGTTGAACGCAAGCACCAACACATCTTGAATGTGGCTCGGGCTCTTATGTTTCAATCTCAGGTTCATCTATCTCATTGGGGAGATTGAATCTTAACTGCTGTCTTTCTTATTAATAGAACACCCTCCCAACTTCTCTCCAATAAAACACCTTATGAAGTATTAACAGGCAAGACTCCTGATTACTCTCAAATTAAGACTTTTGGCTGCCTATGTTATGGATCGACTTCACCAAAACAGAGACACAAATTTGATGCGAGATCACGAGCTTGTCTCTTTCTTGGTTATCCATTTGGTGTTAAAGGATATAAACTGATGGACTTGGAGAATAACTCAGTCTTTATTTCCAGGAATGTCATCTTTCATGAAGATGTATTTCCCATGGCAAAAGACAAAGCCATGGATGAATATCTGCATTTCTTCACACCAATGGAGGCTTTGTCTTCAGGTAATCATCCTTCTCCAACTACTTCACCATCACTTATACCTCCTTTCCCAACTACATCTGTACCAAACTCCCTTCCTAGAATCAGGAAACCTCCTGCTCATCTTACTGATTACCATTGCTACTCTACCCACACTACTATTCCATATCCTATGTCATCATTTTTATCTTACTCCAGATTATCACCATCTCACTTCTCATATGTCAATAACATAACCAAAATCCCTATTCCTCATACCTATAATGAAGCAAAGCTTTCCAAAGAATGGTGTGATGCAATGGATAAAGAAATTGATGCAATGGAATCGACTCAAACTTGGGAGATAGTGAGTTTACCTCCTGGAAAGAAGGCTGTGGGATGTAAATGGGTATATACTGTAAAGTTTCATGCTGATGGTAGCCTTGAGAGGTACAAGGCACGCCTTGTTGCGAAAGGTTACACCCAACAAGCAGGTTTGGATTATAATGACACTTTCTCTCCAGTAGCCAAATTGGCCACGGTTAAATTGTTGTTAAAGGTGTCTGCTTCTAAACATTGGTATCTCACTCAACTCGATATATCAAATGCTTTCTTGAATGGCAGTTTAGATGAAGAGATTTTTATGAAACTTCCTAATGGCTATGCTACAAGGAAGGGGGACTTGCCCAAGAATGCTGTTTGTCGATTGCAGAAATCCATTTATGGCCTGAAACAGGCTTCAAGACAATGGTTTCTCAAATTTTCAGATTCTCTGTTACAACTTGGTTTTAAAAAGGCTTTTGGCGATCATACTTTGTTTGTTAAAACGACTGACAATGGTTTCATGGCTGTTTTGGTGTATGTCGATGATATAATCATTGCAAGCACCACAGAACAACTTGCCTCCCAATTGACTGCAGATTTGAAACGGCACTTCAAACTACGAGAACTTGGTCCCCTGAAATATTTCTTGGGTTTGGAGATTGCTCGAACATCTGCAGGTATTTCGATCTGCCAAAGGAAATACGTCTTAGAACTTCTTTCTGATACTGGTATGTTAGGCTGTAAGGACTCCAAAATACCAATGGTTCCAAATCTGAAGTTGTCTAAGGATGATGGAGAACTTCTAGCTGATCAGGAACGGTATAGGAGTATTGTTGGGAGACTTATGTATCTGACAATTACATGTCCTGACATCACATTCTCTGTCAACAAACTCTGTCAGTACTCCTCTGCTCCTCGCACTTCTCACCTAACAGCCTTAAACAAGGTTTTACAGTATCTTAAAGGAACAGTTGGCCAAGGACTTTTTTATTCGGCAGATTCTGATCTTCAGCTCAAAGGCTTTGCTGATGCTGATTGGGCATCATGCCCTGACAGTCGACGATCCACAACAGGTTTCTCCATGTTTCTTGGATCCTCTTTGATCTCTTGGAGATCGAAGAAACAGCCAACAATCTCTCGTTCTTCTGCAGAAGCAGAATATCGAGCTTTGGCTCTTGCTTCATGCGAAATGGTTTGGCTCTCTACTCTTCTTAATGATCTGCAAGTTTCACAATCCACAGCTCCTATTCTTTTTTCAGACAGTACAGCAGCAATTCATATTGCTACAAACCCCGTTTTCCACGAACGCACGAAGCATATCGAGGTGGATTGTCATACAGTCCGAGAGAAAATTGATACCGGCTTTCTTAAGACGTTACATGTTCGGACTGAAGATCAAATTGCTGATATGCTCACAAAACCTCTTTTTCCCTCACAATTTCAACACTTAAAGTCCAAGATGAGTCTTCACAACATGTTTGTCTCATCTTGAGGGGGACTATTAGAGTGTATATGGATATTTCCGGTTTATACCATGTTGGTTAAGTTAAACCGTTTGTATACCGTTTGTATAAATACTCGTATGATACATCGTTTGTGAGCTAAGAAAGAAATAAAATCATCTTCGAGAGTATTCTGTTTTTTCTGTTGCTTTTCTCTCTGATAATAGATATCTATCTAATAATAAAAAAACATTTTGGGGATTTTGAGGAAATGCTTCCAAGTGAAAAGCATGGAAACGTAATCTCCAAAAAGAGTGTTAGGAAAACATTATGACGAATTGACACTTTGGATAACAATCATGGAAATCAGCTAGGTAATCAGAGTGAGTGCTATAGAAGTGTGTCATAATCCATAATTTTGATGAAGCCATAAAAATCACGGCTGTCAGTTTTATCTATTATGGTGTAAAGATTAGAATGTGTCCTTTTGCGATAGATGTCTCCAGCATGACACAACTACTTGAGAAATATTGAAAAGGTACAACTAGATGAGGAAAATTCCAAATCATAGCTTGGGGGCTATTCGAAGGGCGAGTGGTTTACCTAAGCCGAGGAAGCTATAAAACAACTTGGCTAGTGTCGCCTCAGTTTGTTGCTAAACAAGGATGTATACTGGTGTGTTAGTTATTTATTAGCAATGATTTGTAATGAGATAATTGTTGGAGGATACCAACAAGAAACGGAGTATATGCTTTAGAACGACTTGATGGATAATTGTTCATATAATTAAGCTCTCAAAGTTAACAACTATGATACTTGACTTCGCATGTGTTCATATGGACATGCATCAACTCCACCATACTTATGTTTGAGATGATATTCTACTCGATCATACGTCGTATAGATGCGGAATGAACCCTTACAAACCGTAGTTGTAATTAAGCCCAAATAGGACACTAGGCAGTACCAAGTGATTCTTATGGAGGAAACTGATTCTTTGTTAAAAATATCATGCTAGAAAATCATTCATGATGCCGAGCAGGAGGACACTCCAAGGGTTGGTCAGATTGGTATGCGGGATAAAACGTTTTCTACGAATGAAAACACTAGGAGAAGAACTCTTTAGAGTCTGATCCAAAATCAAGTGGGGAAGAAGCATTCCCAAAAATTCTAGGACGAAATCATTTCAAGTGGAAGAAAATTGTAACATCCCAAATTTTTTGGTCTTTTAAAAACATAACTTGCAAAGGAAGCAACGTCTCGAAAACTTTGGTATTCGTTTAAAGAAGATCCAACGGGATAAATAAGATTTATCTCGAAAGGATCACGGAATATTGTGAGTTTTTTTTCGTGGCCTACTAGTAAAGACAACTAAGGCCCAATGATGAAAGCCCAAAAATTGTTCATTCATGGCATAACGGTCATTTTAAAAGTAAACCTAGGCTCCCTTCTGTTCCTTGGAAAGAGGAGCCACGAAATAGAAAGAGGACAGAGGATTATTAGTGGCGAAGCCCTGCCGGATTATTTTCGCCAGAGCAACTGTCAAACAGCCACCTCAATGGAGAAGCCACCCTAGCCACTTAGAAGACCATAGAAGGTAGATTACACCAATTCTGGTAGAAAAAATAATCGACTAGGAAGAACCGATCCAAACACTATGAAACATAGTAGGAATGTTAGTGACTCTTTCATTTAGCTAATTTCGCAAACGGCTTGTCATTCCGAGTTGTCTTCTAACAATTACAGATAGTTTCCCGAAGATGTTATACAGAATGCATATATGCGACCTATTTGGGTAAAAGTAGGAAACGGAGACCTAAACGGATCCGGATCAATCTTAAAATTTGTGAGTAACTCTATGAGATATATATCTAACTGACTAAAAAATATCATTCCGTTTTCTTAGGCCATTTGGAAGATATTATTGGTTTATCGAGCCTGATATGTGCAGAATGCTTCTGCGCCTTGTCCGTGAAGTTGTGTCTTTTGACTATACAAACGAAACCCATTTTACCTGAATCTTTTCATGGACATTCAGGACAAATAGTTATAACTTTATGTAGAAGTAGAAGAAATTTGAGGAGGAATAATATAAAAATGTACGTTGTCAAAATGAGGACAATCAATCCGCCAAGCAAGGAAGAATTGCTAGCCCTCGTAAACCAGTGAATAAGGGGAGGGGTGATATATAGATTTTAAGTGCAGATTCAATAAAAAAATTTGTAATTATGCCTGTGTTAGATTTAGATAATTATGGTGTTAAAATTGCTTGCAGTTCAGAAAAATTGTTTGGATGATTAGATATTTATTATGTTAATAGCAACATGGTAACTTAATACTTGAATAATTTTACATTAAGAAGAATTGTTAAATAGTACGCGGAGGGGCTACGTTGGTGGTGTGTAGATCTACAATAAAAGTGACTATATTTGATGTGGTGTAGATCTTGATTTTACTGATGTAGGCAATGAGCCTGCGTTAGTGGTGTGTTAATGTACAACAAAATTGTCCGTGTCTGGTGAGCTATAGATAGTAATTTTCTGGACATAGGCAGTGAAGCTACATTAGTGGTGTGGTGGTATACATCAATAGTGCCCATGTCTGGTGAGCTGGAGATCTTGATTTTTTGACATAGGCAATGAGGCTTTGTTAGTGGTGTGTTAATCTACAGCAAAAGTAACCGTGTTTGGTGAACTATACAGAATGATTTTCTTGACGAAGGCAATGAAGCTGCATTAGTGGTGTGTTGGTCTACAACAAAAGTGCCCGTGTCTGGTTTTGCTATAGATCGAGATTTTCTTGACGTAGGCAATGAGGCTGCGTTAGTGGTGTGTTGGTCTACAACAAAAGTGCCCGTGTCTGGTTTTGTTGTAGATCGAGATTTTCCTGATGTATGCAATGAGACTGCATTAGTTGTGTGTTAATATACAGCAAAGTGCCCGGATTTGGTGAGCTGTAGATAGTAATTTTCCTGGCATAGCCAATAAGGTTGCGTTAGTGGTGTGTTGGTGTACAACAAAAGTACCCGTGACTAGTGAGCTATAGATCATACGGTGTGATATTGTGGCTTATTGTTTATTTCATTATTAACTATACATGGTTATTTCTAGATTAAGAATAATTTTGTTATTAGTTGATGTAGCTGTTAATTTAGGATCTGTGGACAGGCGTGAGCGCCTCACTGAGTAACTTGTTACAAACCCCTATTTTTTCTCTTTTCTAATGTGTGCAGGTTAGCGTGTTTCATAAGAAACTATTGGATTCCATGTTGGTGTTTTAAGAGATAGGTTTTGTGTTTTGTAATTGATAACTTGCCGTCTCGATTAAATAAGCCACGACGGTGTTACATTCCAGGTACAAAATCAATCTGATGTTTAATACCTCTAATGGGTGGTAGCCCCTTTGGATTGTCTTCTGGAAAGAAATCTTCATAATCCTGGAAAATACAAGTCACTTAACTCAGTAATACTGGTGCAATGTTAGTTAAGCTCCTAACAGATTCCTTATAGATAAACAAAAGAACAGGTTGTTGTGAGAAGAGTGCCTTCTTAACTCCACCACTTCTCACAAAAAAATTTGAGTGCATCTTGTTCTTGTTCTCACAGCCTCTATCACTTTTGGTGTTTATGATTTCCTTTGAAGTTCCAGCTGTTTTCCTTTGCTCCAACACAAGCTGATCTGGGTACACCTCCTGTGGTGTCGTAAGAACAGGTGTGATCTTCTTACCTTTGTGTTGAAACAAGTGTTGGCTTGTGTAACCATCATGAATGACCTTCCGATCAAACTGCCATGGTCTTCCAAGCAGAATGTGGCCAGCCTACATTGGTAAAAGATCGCAAAGGATCTCATCTTGGTACTTTCCAATAGTTACAGGTACTGTGACTTGGCTGCTTACCTTCATTTTTCCGTCATTAAGCCATTTCAGCTAATACGGCTTTTGGTGCTTGAACACTTCCGGACCTAACTTGTTTACCATAGTTTCACTAGCGACATTAGGGCAGCTGCCTCCATCAATAATGATGCTACCAACCTTTGCTTTGACGTGGCATCTCGAGTGAAACATGTTCTCTCTTTGCTCATGTTCTTTGGTTTTGTTTTGTACGCTTAGGGTTCTTCTTGTTACCAATAATTTTCCTGCCATAAAAGGTTCAAGATGCTCTTCTAAAGAATCAGAAAAGACTTCTTCTTCCTCGGATTCTATTTTGCCATTATCCAACATAATCATGATCTTCTTGTTGGTGCATTCATTCGCATAGTGCCCTCTTCCTTGGCATTTGAAACACTTCACATCTCTTGTTCTAGTAGATGTAGTAGCTTCAGATTTGCCCCTAACATCTTCAGTGGTTGTTGAAGCTTTGGAATCAACTTTAGCAATCTGCTTTCCTTCCCTTTGGTAGATAGGTTTATTGTTAGCTGCTCCATAGCTTGGCCTAGTATAAATTTTTTCTTTTAGCTGCTGTACCACCAGTATAGCTTTGTGCAAAATTTCCTCTAGCTCAACATAATGTTCCAGCTCCATTCTATCTTGAATGTCATGGTTAAGTCTCCCTAAAAATCTTGCCATAGTAGGTTCTCTATCTTCTGAAATGTCTGTCCTGGTCATGAGAGTTTCCAACTCCTGGTAATAGTCCTCAACACTTCTCATTAGCTTTTTGTGAAGTTCATGGTGGTAATGGCTGGACACAAACCTTTTCCTCGTTATGGCTTTCATCTCAGCCCATGTTTCTACTGCATACTCACCATTAGGTCTTCTGGAAGTCACCAATTGATCCCACCAGTTGAGTGCAAACTCATAAAACTCAGTAGCAGCTAGGCAGACCTTGTTGAGGTCAGTCTTCTCCTCCCATTCCAGCTCAAATTAAGTGTTGGGTAATTTTGCTATAGAATGATGGTATCTTAAGTTTAAGACATCCTAAGGTGTCATTAGATTGACCCTTTTCTTCTCTTACATGCCTAGGCTTCCTTTGGGTTCTCCTACTCCCTTCACTGCCACGGCTATAGAAGGCTTCTGTTTCTTCATTTTGGCCATGTCTAACTGATAAAAGCCTTGAATCAAGGCCGTAACACTCGCGCCTGGTTGGAAAAGACTAGGCGAGAAACTTGGTCTTAGGCTTCTGGATAGGGGCTTTCTGGTGGGTATTGGATGGTGGGGTGAATTGAACCACACGAGGGGTGATGAACCTCGTGATAAATAACAACTTAGAAGCTAGGAGGGCTGGTCTCAACTATGGTTTTAAGCGAGAGAGTTTTAGGAGAAAAACTTGTAGGAAAAAGTGCTCTCTTTATTAATAATCAAAAGTTGTCGAACTACAATGCTGAAGGAGCCTTATTAATATGCTCGGCAGCTTTGACCTTTTAGGGTCGACCCAAATAAAAAATGGAAAAGTTACAAAAGTGCATAAGGAAAATTACAAAAAGGAAATAACCAAAAAAGGACAACTACCTAAATTGTTCTTGTCTCAATAAATGGAGAACTTACTATTCCTACCCTGCAAAACAGAAAAGGCAAGTGTACAATTGAAAACTTACCTTTCTTACCATTCGGCCAAGAAATGGAAGGTGGCCGACCTTGTGGCATGCACGCGCCTAGCTCCTAGTCTTCAACTTGGAGTAGGGTTACGAAATGTTGGGCCTTGACCTCTTTTGCCACAAGAACCCAAGTCTCTAGAGTCCTTTGCAATGTTGAGAAGCCCTTGGATTCTTCCTTGTACTCTTGGCCCAATGCTCCTTGTCGTTCGTCTTCTAGGAGCTTGTTTACCCACAAGCTGAACTTGTGGAAGCGTGCCCTTGCTCTGCTCCTTGTCATGGCTCCTGGTGGCACCAATGGTGTAGAGACTTCATCCAGGTTCATGCCATGAAGCTGGTAGCTGAGTTGATCCGAGTCTCCTTGTGTAGAGGTGGAAATGGTGGTGCAATAGCGTGAGCCGACTAGATTGTACGTGGAGCTGGCTGAGTTGAGATCGGAGCCGGCCAAATTGATTTGTGAGCCGGCGGCATCACCAGTTGGGCCGGCGGTGTCATTCACGTCGCCACCAGTTGGGCCAGAGGTTTGGGCCTCTCCGCCAGAAAAGTTGGTCGGCCTGGCCCGTCTGATCATAGGGCCGGCGGTACCGCTTGGCCCGGCAGACATGCCAAATGGCCTGGCAGACACGCCAAATGGCCCGGCTGTGTCGGGCAAGCCTTCTGGTCGGCCATTTTGGTCTTCTAGCCGGCCAGACGATCTGATGTCTTCATCATCCCCTCCTCTTTCAGTAGGTTTTGACCTCAAAACTGGCTCATCTGTAAGGAAAGGAGCTAAATCAGTCACATTGAATATGTTATACACATTAAACTCACATGTAAGTTCAATCCGGTAGGCGTTGTTGTTGATCCTCTCCAGCACTTTGAATGGTCCATCTCCTCTTGGGGCCAGCTTGGAACTCCTTAGGTTGGGGAACCTCTCTTGCCGTAGGTGTAGCCACACCCAATCGCCTGGTTGAAAGACCATTTTTCTTCTCCCCTTGTTCGCGTCAGTCACGTACTGCCCGGTCCTTTTTTCCAGGTTTTCTGCTACCTTCTGGTGTAACTTGTTGATGAATTCTGCATTAGATGCTCCATTGAGGTTGGTCATTTCTGCTGGTGGCTGTGGTGTTTGCTCCAAAGGCGTTTGAGGGTTGAAGCCGTAGACCACTTCAAAAGGGGTCTTCTTTGTGGCTGAATGCACTACTCGGTTGTAAGCAAACTCTATAAATGGCAGGCGCTCCACCCATGGCTTAAAATTCTTCCCTAGTGTGATCCTGAGGAGAGTCGACAATGTCCGGTGGACTACTTCAGTTTGGCCATCGGTTTGAGGATGGCATGTGGTAGAGAAGAGCAGCTTCGTGCCTAGCTTTCTCCAGAGGGTCCTCCAGAAGTTGATGAGAAATTTAGTGTCTCTGTCGGACACAATGGTCCTTGGCACTCCATGAAGTCGTACTATCTCTTTGAAGAACATTTCGGCTGTTTGTGTGACATCATTAACATTGGCACAAGGGATGAAATGTGCCATCTTGGAAAAGTGGTCCACCACTACAAAGATAGCATTTTTGTGGTTGATCTTGGGTAGACCTAAGACGAAGTCCATGGAAATTTCCACCTATGGATGTGTAGGTATGGGGAGAGGGAGATACAACCCGTGAGAGTGCACTCGGGACTTTTATTTTTTAGAAATGATGCACCTTGCACAATGGGCTTCTATTAACCTCTTGATGTGTGGCCAATAGAAGTTCTCCTTGACCACTTCTACTGTCTTGTCAACACCAAAATGGCACAGAAGACCTCCTCCATGAACTTCTCGGGTGATAAGCTCTTGTAGAGATCCTTGTGGTATACACAACCTTCTTTCCAGGAAAGAGAACCCATCATGGATGTAGAACTTGCCATGACTCCCTGTGCCACACTCCTTGTAGCTATCAGAAAAGTCTGGATCATCCTTATACAGGTCCTTGATGTGCTCAAATCCTAAGACTTTTGCTTCCATTGTAGATATCAAAGCAAACCTCCTTGATAGTGCATCGGCTACCACATTATCCTTGCCCTTCTTGTACTTGATGACGTAAGGGAAGGTTTCTATAAACTCCATCCACCTAGCATGTCTTCTCTTGAGGTCGGTTTGCTCTCTAAGGTGTTTGAGGGTCTCGTGATCAGTGTGAATCACAAACTCCTTGGACAACAAGTAATGTTGCCAAGTCTCCAAAGCTCGGACTAGGGCATAGAGCTCCTTGTCGTAGGTGGCGTAATTCAGTGAGGCCCCACCTAGCTTCTCACTGAAGTATGCCACTGGCCTTCCTCCTTGGGTTAGCAGTGCTCCTATGCCTATTCCAGAGGCATCACACTCGACTTCAAACGTCTTGTTGAAGTCGGCAGGACTAGCACTGGTGCATGCGTGAGGCTGTCCTTCAAGGCCTGGAATGCCTTCTCTTGAGCTTCTTCCCAGCTAAACCCCACATTTTTCTTCACTACTTCCGTCAATGGTGAGGCAATGCTGCTGAAGTTGTGCACGAATCTTCTGTAGAAGCTGGCCAGGCCGTGGAAGCTTCTCACTTGGCTGATGTTGCTCGGTGTTGGCCACTCTTGTATGGATCGAATCTTTTCTTCATCAACCTGTAAGTCCTGTGAACTTATAACAAAGCCTAAGAAAACAAGGTTGTCAGTACAAAAGGTGCACTTCTTGAGATTGGCATAAAACTCTTCTTGTTGAAGGGTTTTAAGCACCATCTCAAGATGTGTAAGGTGTTCCCGTAGGCATTTACTGTAAACAAGTATGTCATCAAAATAGACTACTAAAAACTTACTGATGTACGCTCTATGAATTTGGTTCATAAGGCGCATGAAGGTGCTTGGGGCATTAGTCAAGCCAAATGGCATGACTGTCCACTCGTATAGCCCTTGCTTTATCTTGAAATCAGTTTTCCACTCATCACCTTCCTTCATCCTGCCTGGTGGTATCCACTCTTGAGGTCTATCTTGGAGAAGTCCGTGGCTCCACTCAGCTCATCTAGCATGTCATCTAGCCATGGTATAGGATGCTGGTACTTGACTGTGATGTTGTTGATTGCTCTGCAGTCTATGCACATTCGCCAAGTCCCATCCTTCTTGGGGACCAACAACACTGGTACAGCACATGGAGTGAGGCTCTCTCGAACATAGCCTGTCTCCAGGAGCTCTTTAACCTGCTTCTCAAGCTCTCTGGACTTCTCTGGACTCATCCGGTAGGCTGGTCGATTGGGCAAGGCTGCTCCAGGTATGAGGTCAATCTGATGCTCTATTCCGCGTAAGGGAGGCAAGCGTACTCCTCAGGGAATACGTCCTGGAACTTGTTGAGGAGGGCTGCTACTTCAGGAGGTAGCTCCACCTGTTCTTTTTCTACACTCAAAACTTCTTTGAAAACCATTAGTAACATTAAGTCCTTTGAGGCCATAGCTCTCTGGACATGACTCGGTTGAATGAGAAAATTAGATTTAATGAGTTTCTTTTCCTTACTCATTTGTTGTTGTAGCTTGTGTACCTACGCAGGTGTGAGAGGAGCTAGGCTGACCTTTCTCTTATCCTGCACAAAGGTATATAGATTGGTCCGGCTATCATGCCTTGTCCCCTTGTCGAACTGCCATGGCCTTCTGATGAGGACATCAGGTCGTACACCCAGCCAGGAGACCAGACTGGCCGACCAGGAAGCTTGCCCGAGACAGCCGGACCATCTGGCATGCCTGCCGGCCCAAGCAGTACTGCCGGACCCTCGACCACAAGGACCAGAGCAATCAGCATTTCCGGCGGAGAGGCCCAAGCTTCCGGCACACTTGGTGGCGACGTGGATGACACCGCCGGTCCCTTTGGTGATGCCGCCAACTCCGGGATCAACTTGGCCGGTCCTGAAGGTATTCCGGCCAGTACCTCGCACAATCCGACCGGTACAGCCGATCAATCCGAGTACACGCGCATTTCCACTTCCACACAAGAGGACTCGGACCAAATGAGCTACAAGCTCCAGGACATGCACCTAGAGGAAGTGTCTACACCAGTGGTACCTCAAGGAGCAATGACAAGAAGTAGATCAAGGGCACTCTTCCACAAATTCAGCTTATGGGTCGACAAGCTCCTAGAGGAAGATCGACTAAGGACAATGGGCCAAAAGTGCAAGGAAGAGTCCAATGGTTTCTCAACAACACAAGGGACATCAGAGACTTGGGCTTTAGTGGCAAGAGAGGTCAGGGCCCAAAGATTCTTAACCCTACTCCAAGTCAAAGACTAGGAGCAAGGCGCGTGCATGCCACAAGGACGGCCACCTTCAATTTCTTGGCCATGAGGTAAGTTAAGGTAAGTTTCAATTCGAATATATGCCTCTTTCTGTTTTGCAGGGTAGGATCTAGAATATTTACTTTATTGAGTCAAAGACATTTTAGGAATAGGTCCTTTTTTCGATTATACACTTTTGTATCTTTTCCTTTGTGCACTTTTGTAAGTTTTCCTTTTCTTATTTGGGTCAACCCTAGAAGGTCAAGCTGTCGAGCATATTAATAAGGCTCCTTCCAGCATTGTAGTTCAACAACCTTTTTGATATTAATAAAGATAGAACTTTTCCCCAACAAGTTTTCTCTCAAGAATCTTGTGCGCTTAGTATCTAGTTGAGACCAGCCCTCCTAGCTCTAAGTTTGTGATTTATCACGAGGTTCATCACCCCTCGTGTGGTTCACTTCACCTTTCCATCGAATACCAATCCAAAAACCCCTATCCCAGAAGTCTAAGGTCGAGTTTCTCACCTAAACTTCTCCAAACAGCCCACGAGCATACATCCTTGAATCAAGGCTTGTATCATTTTGGTATCAGAGCTTAAAGCTCCTAAACCAGGTTGTTTCTATCCTTTAGTTAGTTTTGTTTTGTGTTCTTGCATTAGTTTAAGTCGTATTCAAGAAAAAAAAACATCAAACTCCAAACCGAGTGCATCTAGCCTTCTACGTGTATCACTAGGGTTTAGATTCACTTTTGCATTGCCATTCACGTTTTCCTTTTTGTTTAAATCATATTTCCTTTATTTTTAAGTTAAATTAGAAAGAAAAGAAAAAGAAAATAGAAAGAATACTAAGGGAATTCGAATTGGACATCTAGCACAAGTTGTCAAGAAAGTTTCCTTTTTTTCAAATCTTCACATTTTTGAATTTCCAATTCTCAGATTTTCTTCCTTTTTTCAAATTTTCGAATCCTTATAAAAAGAAAACCCTCCTAATAATTTAGGAGCATCCTAACTTGTCTTCTTTCTTTGTAGCACACAATGGCAGAAGAAAATAGAGAAGCAATCAAAGCCATGATGGCCATGTTCACCACACTCCAAACACAACTCGCATCCATAGGCGAGAGGTTGGAGCGCATGGAAAGACCGGTGAGATTCCAGGCCATAAGGCACGTGAGAGCTGAGCAAGACCGACCTGAGGGTCCTGAGCACCTTAGGACACAGCACGAACAGGAGGAACCCCAGCCAGATGGAGATGAGGACACACAACCTCATAACTATCACCATAGGCCGAGAGGACCTCCACGGCAACCCGAGGCAGAAGATGATGGCTTTGAGCCATATGGTCTTCACCAGAGACCAAGAATGCCTCCTAGACATCATGAGGATGGAGATGAACACACCTACAACCAGGTAAATCATCCTGATGTTAAGCTAACTCCTCCTAGTTTTGCAGGAAAAGTAGACCCCGAGGCTTACCTAGATTGGGAAAGAAGAATGGATCATATCTTTGATCACTACAACCAACCAGGACCTAGGAGAGTCTCAATGGCAGTAGCCCAACTCACGGACAATGCCCTCATCTGGTGGGATCGTGAGGTATCTGACAGAAGGAGGAAGAGAATGAGGCCCTTAGACTCATGGGTCGACATGAAAGACCTCATGCGGCAAAGGTTTGTTCCACCTTACTTTCATAGAGATTTGCAACGTCGTTTTCGTACTCTTAAGCAGGGTACTAGATCAGTAGAGGAGTACTATGAAGAGTTCGAGAAGCTAAGGAACAGATTGGAGCTCAATGATGATGAAGAAGCATTGATGGCACAATTCTTGGATGGACTCCAAGAAAGAATCAGCCGCAAGGTGGAAAGGCAAATCTACAATGACTTCAAAGGCTTGTTCCACCTATCTGTCCAGGCTTAGCAGCACATCAAACGTAAGAGCCAAGACATCCGCAGCAAGCCTAAGACACCTTGGGCACCAAGCAATATGCCCAAGCCCCTAGACATAGGCAAGAGCATAGAGATCGAGTCAAGGTTCAAGAGCAACCCTCCTGAACCCACCCGTGACCAGAGAGAGCCTGGTAAGTCTTCTAACCCTCAAAGATCACGTGACATCACTTGTTTCAAGTGCAGGGGACGTGGACACATCTCAAGGGAGTGCCCAAACAACTGAGTCATGCTGGTTACGAAGGCAGGAGAGTATGACTCCCAAGATGAAGAGGACTATGAACCAGAAGGAGAGTATGGTGACATTGGGTACCCTGATGTGGGGGAAGTGCTGGTCACTAGATGTATCCTCAGTGCAATGGTGGATCCTTCAGAGACCATCCAAAGGGAGAACATCTTCCACAGCCGTTGCACCATCAAGGGCAAGGTATGTAACCTCATCATAGATGGTGGTTCTTGCACTAACGTTGCTAGTGCATACATGGTTGATAAGCTAGGTCTAGAGAAGACAAGGCATCCTCGACCATATAGACTGAGAAGGCTAGATGAAAAAGTGGAGCTCAAGATCCATGAGCAAGTCACTGTGCCATTCAGTGTGGGCAAGTACCAAGACCAAGTCGTGTGCGACGTGGTGCCCATGCAAGCTGGCCATCTTCTGCTAGGAAGACCATGGCAGTTTGACAAAGAGACCAGGCATGATGGTCGAACCAATCTCTAAACTTTTGTGCATGACAAAAGAAAGGTCAACTTGGCCACTCTTACACCTGCCCAGGTACATGAGCTACAACTCCAAATGAGTAAGGAAAAGAAACTTATCAAGTCTAATTTTCTTATTCAACCAAGCCATGTCCGGAGAGCTTTAGCCTCGAAGGATTTAATGTTACTAATGGTTTTCAAGGAATTGTTGAGTGTAGAAAAAGAACAGGTAGAGCTACCTCCTGAAGTAGCAACTCTCCTCAACAAGTTCCATGATGTATTTCCAGAGGAGATACCAGCAGGCTTGCCTCCTTTACGTGGCATAGAACACCAGATTGATCTAGTGCCCAGAGCAGCCCTGGCCAACCGGCCAGCCTACAGGATGAGTCCAGAGGAGTCCAAGGAGCTTGAGAAGCAAGTGAAGGAGCTCCTGGAGAAAGGATATGTTCGAGAGAGCCTCAGTCCATGTGCTGTACCAGTGCTACTAGTGCCCAAGAAGGATGGGACTTGGCGAATGTGCGTGGACTGCCGAGCAATCAACAACATCACAGTCAAGTACCGGCATCCTAGATGAGCTGAGTGGAGCCACGGTCTTCTCTAAGATAGACCTCAAGAGTGGATACCACCAGGTCAGGATGAAAGAAGGTGATGAATGGAAGACTGCTTTCAAGACAAAGCAAGGGCTCTACGAGTGGACAGTCATGCCATTTGGCTTGACTAATGCCCCAAGCACCTTCATGCACCTTATGAACCAAGTTCTTAGGGCGTACATCAGTAAGTTTGTAGTAGTTTACTTTGATGACATCTTGGTTTATAGTAAGTGCCTACAGGAACACCTCACACATCTTGAGATGGTACTTAAAACCCTTCGACAAGAAGAGCTTTATGTCAATCTCAAGAACTGCACCTTTTGTACTGATAAGCTTGTCTTTTTAGGTTTTGTTGTAAGTTCACAGGGCCTACAGGTTGATGAAGAGAAGATTCGAGCCATACAAGAATGGCCAACACAAGGCAACATCAGCCAAGTAAGGAGCTTCCACGGACTGGCCAGCTTCTATAGGAGATTCGTGCCCAACTTCAGCAGTCTTGCCTCACCACTGACGGCAGTAGTGAAAAAGAACGTGGGATTCAGCTGGGGAGAAGCTCAGGAGAAGGCATTCAAGGCTTTGAAGGACAGCCTTACACATGCACCAGTGCTAGTCCTGCCCGACTTCAACAAGACGTTTGAAGTGGAGTGTGATGCCTCTGGAATAGGAATAGGAGCAGTGCTAACCCAAGGAGGGAGACCAGTGGCATACTTCGGTGAGAAGCTAGGTGGTGCCTCACTGAACTACCCCACTTATGACAAGGAGCTTTATGCCCTTGTCCGAGCATTGGAGACTTGGCAGCATTACTTGCTGTCCAAGGAGTTTGTGATCCACACTGATCATGAGACTCTCAAACACCTCAGAGGGCAAACCAATCTCAAGAGGAGACATGCCAGGTGGATGGAGTTCATAGAGACCTTCCCATACGTCATCAAGTACAAGAAGGGCAAAGACAATGTGGTAGCCGATGCACTATCAAGGAGGTTTGCCATGATATCAACCATGGAGGCAAAGGTCCTAGGATTCGAGCACATCAAGGACCTATACAAGGATGATCCTGACTTTGCTGATAGCTACAAGGAGTGTGGCACAGGGAGTCATGGCAAGTTCTACATCCATGAGGCGTTCTTGTTCCGAGAAAGAAGGCTCTGCATACCACAAGGATCATTAAGGGAGCTTATCATCCAAGAAGCTCATGGAGGAGGACTCATGGGCCACTTCGGTGTCGACAAGACTCTAGCTGTGGTCAAGGAGCACTTCTACTGGCCCATTGTGCAAGATGCATCACTTGCAAGAAGGCAAAGTCCCGAGTGCAACCTCACGGGTTGTATCTCCCACTGCCCATACCTACACATCCATGGGTGGACATCTCAATGGACTTCGTTCTAGGACTGCCCAAGATCAACCACAAAGATGCAATCTTTGTAGTGGGGGACAGATTCTCCAAGATGGCACACTTCATCCTGTGTGCAAATGTCAATGATGCCACACAAACAGCTAAGCTGTTCTTTAGGGAGATAGTACGGCTTCATGGAGTGCCAAGGACCATCGTATCAGACAGGGACACCAAGTTCCTCAGCCATTTCTGGAGGACCCTTTGGAGAAAGCTAGGCACGAAGCTACTCTTCTCTACCACCTGCCATCCTCAAACCGATGGCCAAACTGAAGTTGTAAACAGGACACTATCAACTCTTTTCAGGACTACACTAGGGAAAAACCTAAAGACTTGGGTGGAGTGCCTGCCATTCATAGAGTTCGCTTACAACCGAGCCGTGCACTCAGCAACCAAGAAGACACCATTTGAAGTAGTATACGGCTTCAACCCTCTCTCCCCATTGGAGCAAACGCCACTACCACCAGCTGAGATGACCAACCTCAATGGAGCATCCAAGGCAGAGTTCATAAGGAGGTTACACCAGAAGGTAGCAGAAAACTTGGAGAAGAGGACCGGACAGTACGTGACTCATGCCAACAAGGGAAGAAAGGAGGTGAACTTTCAACCAGGCGATTGGGTGTGGCTACACCTACGGCTGGAGAGGTTCCCAAACCTAAGGAGTTCCTAGCTAGCACCAAGAGGAGATGGACCATTCAGAGTGCTCGAGAGGATCAACAACAACGCCTACCGGATCGAGCTACCAGGTGAGTTTAATGTGTCCAATACGTTCAATGTTACTGACTTAGCCCCTTTCCATGCAGATGAACCAGTTTTGAGGACAAAACCTACTGAAGAGGGAGGGGGATGATGAGGAAATCAGGTCGTACACCCAGCCAAGAGACCAGACTGGCCGACCAGGAAGCTTGCCCGAGGCAGCCGGACCATCTGGCATGCCTGCCGGCCCAAGCAGTACCGCCGGACCCTCAACCACAAGGACCAGAGCAACCAGCATTGCCGGCGGAGAGGCCCAAGCTTCCGGCACACTTGGTGGCGACGTGGATGACACCGCCGGTCCCTTTGGTGATGCCGCCAACTCCGGGATCAACTTGGCCGGTCCTGAAGGTATTCCGGCCAGTACCTCGCACAATCCGACCGGTACAGCCGATCAATCCGAGTACACGCGCATTTCCACTTCCACACAAGAGGACTCGGACCAAATGAGCTACAAGCTCCAGGACATGCACCTAGAGGAAGTGTCTACACCAGTGGTACCTCAAGGAGCAATGACAAGAAGTAGATCAAGGGCACTCTTCCACAAATTCAGCTTATGGGTCGACAAGCTCCTAGAGGAAGATCGACTAAGGACAATGGGCCAAAAGTGCAAGGAAGAGTCCAATGGTTTCTCAACAACACAAGGGACATCAGAGACTTGGGCTTTAGTGGCAAGAGAGGTCAGGGCCCAAAGATTCTTAACCCTACTCCAAGTCGAAGACTAGGAGCAAGGCGCGTGCATGCCACAAGGACGGCCACCTTCCATTTCTTGGCCATGAGGTAAGTTAAGGTAAGTTTCAATTCGAATATATGCCTCTTTCTGTTTTGCAGGGTAGGATCTAGAATATTTACTTTATTGAGTCAAAGACATTTTAGGAATAGGTCCTTTTTCGATTATACACTTTTGTATCTTTTCCTTTGTGCACTTTTGTAAGTTTTCCTTTTCTTATTTTGGTCGACCCTAGAAGGTCAAGCTGTCAAGCATATTAATAAGGCTCCTTCCAGCATTGTAGTTCAACAACCTTTTTGATATTAATAAAGATAGAACTTTTCCCTAACAAGTTTTCTCTCAAGAATCTTGTGCGCTTAGTATCTAGGTGATACCAGCCCTCCTAGCTCTAAGTTTGTGATTTATCACGAGGTTCATCACCCCTCGTGTGGTTCACTTCACCTTTCCATCGAATACCAATCCAAAAACCCCTATCCCAGAAGTCTAAGGTCGAGTTTCTCACCTAAACTTCTCCAAACAGCCCACGCGCATACATCCTTGAATCAAGGCTTGTATCACCTTCCTAGCAGAAGATGACCAGCTTGCATGGGCACCATGTCACAAACTACTTGGTCCTTGTATCTGCGCACACTGAATGGCACGGTTACTGCTCATGGATCTTGAGCTCCACCTTGTCATCTAGCCATCTCAGTCGATATGGCCGGGGGCGCTTTGTCTTCTCTAGACCTAGCTTATCAACCATATAGGCACTAGCCACATTGATGAAAGAACCACCATCTATGATAAGATTACATACCTTGCCCTTGATGATGCACCGGCTGTGGAAGATGTTCTCCCTTTAAATGGTCTCGGAGGGGTCTACCATTGTACTGAGGATGCGTCTAGTGACCAGTACTTCCCCCACATCAGGGTACTCTATGTCACCGTATTATGCTTCTGGTTCAAAGTCCTCTTCATCTTGAGACACATATTCTCCAGCTTCCGTGATCAGCATGACCCGGTTGTTTGGGCACTCTCTTGAGATGTGACCGCGACCCATACACTTAAAGCAAGTGATATTACGTGATCTCTGAGGGTTAGAAGACTTACTAGGCTCTCTCTGGTCACGGGTTTGCTTAGGAGGCTTGCTCTTGAACCGTGATTCAATTTCTATGCTCTTGCCTTTGTCTATGGGATTAGTGTTATTGCTTGGTGCCCAAGGCATCTTAGGTTTGTTGCGTATGTCTTGGCTCTTATGTTTGATGTGCTATTTAGCCTGGACAGAGAGGTGGAACAAGTCCTTGAAATCATTGTAGATTTGTCTCTCCACTTTGCGGCTGATTCTTTCTTGCAATCCATCCAAGAACTGAGCCATCAATGCTTCTTTATCGTCATTGAGCTCTAGCCTGTTCCTTAGCCTCTCAAACTCCTCGTAGTACTTCTCTACTGATGTCCTCAACACTAAGGTTCCTAGTTCTCCTTGGACCTCCTTCTTGGTTACTATTGTTTTGAACATAATCAACCCGCATGTGAATGGCTTCCAGTTCTATTTGTAATGCTTTCTTCATTTCAGCTACTAGAGCCTCCATTAACAAATTTGGTGCTTCTGAAGTTTGATTTCCTCCTGAGATAGGTAGAAATACACTAAAAAAATATGTTAAAAGTACCTATTCTACAGAAAAAAATTTGATGGAAGATGAAGAGTTGTGAGTATAATATTTTCTAATGTGAAAATGCAATGGTTTGGGGTCAATTTTGATGTGATAAACCGATGCAATATTGGATAAAAACAACAATACAATTATATGAATATGTTTTTTTTAGTAATAAACTGATGCGAATCGATACACAAGCTGATGCAATCTAGGTAGATGGAAATGGAGAGATATAGTGATGAGAGATATAGATAACCTATCAGAAGTGTGCTCTGATACCAAATGATGTGAACATCCCAAGAAATGCACTTCTGAATGCGGTTGAGATAGGCTTCGCAACATAATGAATCAAAATTTAATCTGTTCAAAGGTTGTGGATGGAAGGGTCACACAGTAGTGGCGGAAACACTACTGATTTACCTAAGATGGTAGCTTACATATTACAGACTAAGGCTACTAAATGTTGACTGAAGGATTTTACACACCAACAATTAGATTAAGAAGAAGAGAATCACTCTCAAATTTAAGACAAGAAGCTGTTTTTATTTCGAAAGTTGAATGATCAATTTTCAAGAGAAAGCCCATATTTATATTATTAGGAGGCGTAAATAGGAGGAGCCTACAACATTAAAATGGTTGGATTTACAAGGGAAGACTTGACCAAAGACCTTGACTTCATATACTCTTATTTTTGACGATGGGTGTAGACACTTTCCCCTCCCCCCCTCCCTTGACGACGCCAATTTGGACCAAATTGAAGTGGACTCTTTTTGATTTTAAGCAAAAAATTGGGTTGGTTGTAATGTGATCCATTTGCCTCATCAAAAACCTTACCAAGAAAACCCAATGGGAGAAAACTTGGATAAGGGAAAAAGAGTACAAATGGATCACATAGCCATTTGTATGCTGTCTTGAGCATGTACTACTTCCAGAGTGCTTTTAGGCAGTTCTCCGTTCAAGCCCAAGTGAATTTGTTGTGCATTCTCCTTGTGGAGTACGCTGTGATTGTCTCTTTTAGTTTCTTAGCCTTGGCTCGGGTTAATGATCTAGCTGGTAGTGCAAGAGCTTCTTCATGTTCCACTGGCTCATTCCTAGCCATGAGCTTCCTCTTTTGTGTGCTTTCCATGCTCGCATCATATATGTTCTTCATCCACTTTTTGTAGTGATTCTTCGTGAGCTCCACTCAATAAAGAAGGCTCCACCTGATGTGTGGGCCTCAGCTAGATGGTTGAAAAGTTTTTTATTGGCAATGAGATGAGTTTGAGATGGCTGGTAATACGGTTTTGAAGTCGTGATTGCTTCTGCTTGAGAAAAACATTCGAAAAAGTGTCTAAACATCAAATTTTAGGGTGGAAAACAGCCCCAATTGGTCTCTATTAAATTGGATTTTCAAAGATCTTTGAGAGATCTTTCCGCAATGGGTAATGTTGGCCGTGTAGTTCAATGTGGTGCAAAAGTTAAAAATTTGGAAAATACGGCGTTTGCGATAGACAACTTAAAAATTGAATGAATAATAGAAGGGGTGCAATACAAGGACTTACAGGGAGGTCAGCTATCCCAGTACTACCCTCGCCCCAACATATTAAACTGTAGAGTTCTGATGGAATCCGGTGCATTAGTGCTAGTATGATCGCACCAGGTAGTATATGTCATGCATTCATACATATGCTCTTTGTCCACTTTTTGTAGTGATTCTTCTTAAGCTCCACTCGATAAAGGAGGCTCCACACGATTTTTTGACCTCACCTAGATGGTTGAGAAGTTTTGGATCGGTGATCCGATGAGTTGGAGACAGTCGATTATACGTTTTTGAGGTCATGATTTCTTCTGCCTGAGAAAACCATTCGAAAGAGCGTCTAAACTTATAAATTTGGGGTTGAAACTGCTCCAATGAGTCTTTGTACCATTGTGACGTCCGAGATCCTAGAGAGAGCATTACGTAATGGTATTTTTGGCCCTATAGTTCATCGCTTTGCAAAAGTTATGGTATTTCGAAAATACGGTATTTTGCGATAGACACATAAAAATCAAATGAATAAAAGAAGGGGTGCACCAGGAGGATTTTCCACGAGGTCACCCGTCCCATTACTATCCTCGCCCAAGCACACATAACTACATAATTCTGATGGGATCCACTGCATTAGTGTTAATATGATCGCACCCGGTAGTACATTTCATTCAATCATATATATGGTCCTTCATCCACATTTTGCAATGATTCTTCGTGAGCTCCAATCGATAAAGAAGGTTCCACACGATAAAGAAGGCTCCACACGATGTGCGGGCCTCACCTACATGGTTGAAAAGTTTTGGATCAGTGATGCGATGAGTTTGAGATGGACGGTAACATGGTTTTAAGGTCATGATTGCTTATGCCAAAGAAAAAATGTCCAAAAAGACTTCCAAAAAATCATCTGTACATCAAAATTTGGGGTAGAAAAAAGCCCCAATTGGTCTTGGTTCCATTGGGTCATCAGAGATCTTTCAAAGAGCTTTCCAAAATGGTATTGTCGGTCGTGAGTTCATTGTGGTGCAAGATTTATGACATTTAGAAAATCTGACGTTTTGGGGAAGATACATAAAAATCGAGTGAATAAAAAAAGGGGTGCAACACGAGGACTTCTCGGGAGGTCACCCATCCCAGTATATATGCTTTTCGTCCACTTTTTTCAAAATGATTCTTCGTGAGCTCCACTTGATAAAGAAGGCTCCACACGATGTATAGGCCTTTTCTAGTTGTTTAAAACGTTTTGGATTCGTGATGCAATGAGTTTGAGATCGTCGATAATACGGTTTTGAGATCGTGATTTCTTATGCCCAAGAAAAATGTCCGAAAGAACATCTAAACATCCAAATTAGGGGTCAAAAATAGCTCTAATGGGTCTTCATACAATTGGCACGTTGGAGATTCTTAAGAGGATTCTCCAAAATGGGATTGTCGGCTGTGTAGTTCATCGTGGTGCAAAAGTTATGGCATTTCCAAAATATGGCGTTTTGCGATAGACAAAAACATTGAGTGAATAAAAGAAGTGGTTCCCCATGAGGATTTCCTTGGAGGTCACCATCCAGGTACTACTCTTGGCCAAGCACGTTTAACTGGGAATTGTGATGGGATCCGGTTCATTAGTGTTAGTATGATCGAACCCGGTACTCCATGTCATGTAATCGTATATATGCTCTTCATCCACTTTTTGCAGTGATTCTTCGTGAGTTCCACTCGTTAATGAAGGCTACATGGAATGTTTTGGGCCTCACCTAGATCATTGAAAATTTTTGGATCGGGGATGCGATGAGTTTGAGACAGATGATAATACGGTTTAGATCGCACTTGGTAGTACATGTCATGCTATCTATATATGCTCTTCATCCACTTTTTGCAGAGATTCTTCGTGAGCCCACTCGACAAAGAATACTCCACACGATGTGTGGGCCTCACCTAGATGGTTGAAAAGCTTTAGATCGGCGACGCACTGAGTTTTAGATGGCCGATAATACAGTTTTGAGGTCGTGATTGTTTATGCCCAAGCAAAACATCCGAAAATCGTCTAAAGATCAAAATTTGGGACTGTAACTGCATGAATTTCTCTTTGTTTTATTAGGTCATCAGCGATGTTTGAGAGAGCTTTCCAAAATGGTCTTATCGGCCATGTACTTCATCGCGGTGCAAAAGATATGGCATTTGAGCAGTTGCGATACACATATAAAAAATCCAGTGAATAAAAGAAGGGGTACAATACGAAGACTTCTCCGAAGGTCATTCATCTCAGTATTACCCTTGTCCAAGCACATTTAATTGTAGAGTCTCATGGGATCCAGTACATTAGTGCTAGTTTGATTGCACCCGCTAGTACGTGTCTTGCAATCGTATATGTGGTCTTTGTCCACTTTTTGCAATGATTCTTCATAAGCTCCACTCAATAAAAAGGCTCCACACAATGTTTGGGCCTCACCTAGATGGTTGAAATTTTTTGTTTCGATGATGTTGTGAGTTTGAAAGGGTTGATAATATGGTTTTGAGGTCGTGATTGCTTATGCCCAAGAAAAATATTTGAAAGAGCATCTAAACATTAAAATTTGGTGTCGAAAACAGCTCAAATGGGTCTTTGTACCATTGGCATGTCAGAGATCCTTGAGAGAGCTATGTGAAATGGTATTGTCGGCTATGTAAATCATCCCGGTGCAAAAGTTGTGGCATTTTGGAAAATACGGCGTTTTGTGATTGACACAAAAGAAATCGAGTGAATAAAAAACAAGGGGTGCACCACGAGTATTTCCCAAGAGTCACCCATCCAAGTACTACTATCACCCAAGCACGTTTAACTGCGAAGTTCTATTTGGATTTGGTTCGTTAGTGTTGGTATGATCCGGTTAATTTCTTTATATGCTCTTCATCCAATTTTTGAAATGATTCTTCATGAGCTCCATATGATAAAGAAGGCACCACATGATTTGTGGGCCATACCTAGATGGTTGAAAAATTTTGGATCGGCGATGCGATGAGTTTGAGATGGCCAAAAATATTGTTTTGAGATCGTTATTGCTTCTGCCAGAGAAAAAACATCCAAAAGAGGGTGTAAACATCAACCTTACAAGTCAAAAACAGCTCCAATGGGGCTTCGTACCATTGGCACGTCAGAGATCTTAAGAGAGCTTTCCGAAATGGTATTATCGGCCGTGTAGTTCATCGCGGTGAAAACGTTATGGCATTTCGAAAATATTGCGTTTTGCGATAGACACATAAAAACTTGAGTGAATTAAAGAAGGGGTGCACCATGAGGACTTCCTAGGAGTTCACCCATCCAAGTACTTCTCTTGCCCAAGCATGTTTTACTACTAAGTTCTGATGGGATCTGATGCATTAGTGGTGGTATGATTGTACCCGGTTGATGTAAGATTAAGTATCAATCTCACAAGCGGTGCAGCCGTGGCTCGCAAGGCCTAGAATTTCTCTTGGCTTACGCGGGCAAGGGAACTAAAACGAGGGGGTTTTGATCGAATCACACGATCAAAGGTTAACCAAGGGAGTTTGAATCTCTCAAAATAACCAGGCCGTGGCTTCAATAGAAAGGAAGTGAATCACACACTTAGTTTCTAAAGAATAAGAATAAGTTCAAAGACAAGGCTTTGAAAAAATACTTTGTATGCAACTTTTTATTTCAATGGTGGTCTATCTTTACAATGAGGTCGTGCTTAACTTATATATTGCTCATAGCAACGGTCCTAAACCTAAAAACAGAAAAGAAAACCATATATTTGAAATATATGGCTGTTGGCCATTAATGTCTAGTTTCACTAACAAGGAAAGTGTATATGCTTGTATCTTGAGAGCTTTTGGGCAAATGTAAGGTGTCTAGGTACATCCTGGATGCTTTGGAAAGTCTTCTTTATGTGCTGAAGTTGCAAGGAATAGAGATATTGCAATCTGAACACATTAAGTGCACTTCGGTCTATATATGGCAAGTCTTGGAGGAAAGGGATTCTCCTGATCCTATTGTGGCTGGTGCATGGTGGGTTGATTTTGGGCTTCCTTAAGGCCTTAATAATATCTCCTGAACGCTATCTGGTTTTCAAGTGATTAAACTAGTTGGTCATCTCTCTTGCCATAAACGGCTCCAATTGGTTCATTTGAAGGCATGGATGGACCCGCCTGGTCCAAGGCGTATTTGCACTTCTAGAAGTGCTTAAGGGCGATCCTTGAAGTACCAAAAAGTCTCCTGGTCCCCAAAGAAATGTTTGGTGACTTTCATATAAGGAAAGTTCCAAATATGGTAAGTTTTGGAAACTCCAACTTGATGTATGGTGCATGACTTGATCTGGCCTGGTTTGGGGTGATCTCCATGTCGCTGCGTGTTCTATGTGAGTCAGGATTATAGGCCATGTTTGGTCTTGGCTCGCCGCTTCTTGGTTAGGCTTGGATTCATGAAGATACACCCATGTATCCTTTTGCGCGTATTTGGCCGACTTTGTGTTCCTTGGGCGGGCCGGGCCGGACAGTTGGCCGGCAGTTGGGCCGAGGACCTCATCATACCCTCCCCATTCGAAATGTTTTGCCCTCGAAACAGTTTGGCCTGCACATAGAGAAGGCAAGTTAATACCTTGATTTACTTGTGGGTTTAGGGCATTACCTCGGTTTATGGCTTCTATATGGTTCGGATGTGGCCGTGGTGCATCTGGCGATTGCTCCCTGATAGAATAGGAAGAAATTACTCCTTTCCATTGCAGCTGGTTGCTTTGCTTTGCCTCTAAGGTGTTGGGTTCTCCGTGGTCTCCTCTTGATTACGAACATCTGTTTAATGTAGGAGGTGTCTCTTCTTGATCTTTGTTGAATCCTTGCTTTCTTAGAGCTGTTTCAACAACCTTTGGCAAAGACAAGTGCATTATGCTAGTACTGGGCATTTCAAATTGAAGCTCCTTTATTGCCTTAACACTTTTAGGCTTAACATTTTCATGTTCTACTTGTAAGCTTGTTATTAGTTGTCTAGTTAGGCATATCTTAGCAAAGTGTCCTCTTTCTTGACATTTATAAAATATAATTTCATCTATTTTCACATTGTTAGAGGACTTACCTGGCGTTTCCTTGCCATGTATTCCAAGCAATGGCTTTGATGGTTGCATGTGTGCTATGGCTTGAGGCTTTCGAACTTGCTGTTCAATTTTTGGTTGGACCATCGGCTTAGCTACCTTTTGTCCTTCTAAGATTTTTGAAAACACGTTGTTATGCTCAGAGCAGTAGGCAAGCTTGGGCTTAGGAAAGGGCTGCATATTTGGTGTAGACATCTCACTTCTCGATGTTGTTGGGTGAATAGGTTGTGTGGTGATGTTTCTCCTCGTTTGGTACTTCTTTACAAACTCCCTATACATTCGTGTCTTAAGGTCTCCCCAATCAAGGACTGGTTTGTTGTAGAAGGTCCGTGCATTTTCCTTCAACTACCAATTGTAGGCATCTCCAACGAGCATATCAATGGCATTTGAGAGCTTCTCTTCTTTGGGTATGTTGTTTGAGTGCAGCTATTATTTCATGTTGGTTTCCCATTGGAGGTATTCATCTGTGTCCTTGTTATACCCTGAAAAGGTTAGAGATTTGGAATTGTAAATATATACCTTACTAGTCCGATTCCATGATCTAGTTGGAGTGGTGTAGGTTGGCACTCGGCTTGACACAACGAAGTGGCAAGGTGTGATTGTCTTTGGCCAGCTTCTATCACTGGAATAGTAGTCTGGTGGCTCTGGTTCATGTTCTTCAACTCCTGTTTCATTGTCAAAATCATATTCTGAATAGTCTCCATGCCATGTCTCATATCCATAGGAATCATCTACATCGGACAAGTCTTGGTGCCATTCATCACAATAAATTTCTTCAAAGAATTGGTATGGAATTTCTTCCTCATAATACTTCATATTTTAAATTTGTACCTTGCATAAGGAAGAAGATAGATTTAAGTCGAAATACACAAATAGGGAAACTAGACTTGAGTGCATATTTGGTATTAACACACAAGTACTACCAAAAGGGAATCAACACAAGAAAATACTTTTATGGTTTTTATTTTTGGTTACTTTTGGCAACTAACTTAAAAGAAAATTAAAAGACAATATTTTTTGGTTTTGATATTAACCCAGCTTGGAACTCTTTATGTTGGGGAACCTCTCTTGCCATAGGTGTAGCCACACCCAATCGTCTAGTTGAAAAATCATCTCTCTTCTCCCCTTGTTGGCGTGAGTCACGTACTGCCAGGTCCTCTTCTTCAGGTTCTCTGCTACCTTCTGGTGTATCTACTTGATGAATTCAGCCTTGGATGCTCCATTGAGGTTGGTCATTTCTGCTGGTGGCAGTGGTGTTTGCTCCAAGGGCTTTTGAGGGTTGAAACCGTAGACCACTTCAAAAGGGGTCTTCTTTGTGGCTGAATGCACTGCTCGGTTGTACGCAAACTCTATGAATGACAGGCACTCCACCCATGTCTTGAGGTTCTTCCCTAGTGTGGTCCTGAGAAGAGTCGACAATGTCCAGTTGACTACTTCAGTTTGGCCATTGGTTTGAGGATGGCAGGTGCTAAAGAAGAGCAGCTTCGTGCCTAGCTTCCTCCAGCCTGTTCTCCAGAAGTGGCTGAGAAATTTGGTGTCTCTGTCTGACACGATGGTCCTTGGCACTCCATGAAGCCGTACTATCTTCGTGAAGAACAGCTCGGCTGTTTGCGTGGCATCATTAACATTGGCACATGGGATGAAATGTGCGATCTTGGAGAATCGGTCCACCACTACAAAGATGGCATCTTTGTGGTTGATCTTCGGCAGACCTAGAACGAAGTCCATGGAATTGTCCACCCATGGGTAAGTAGGTATAGGCAGAGGGCGATACAACCCGTGAGGGTGCACTCGGGACTTCGCCTTCTTGCAAGTGATGCACCTTTCACAATGGGCTTCTACTGACCTCTTGATGTGTGGCAAGTAGAAGTGCTCCTTGACCACTGCTAGTGTTTTGTCAACACCAAAGTGGCCTATAAAACCTCCTCCATGAGCTTCTCGGGTGATAAGCTCTCATAAAGATCTTTGTGGTATGCACAACCTTCTTTCTCGAATAAGAACCCATCATGGGTGTAGAACTTGCCATGACTCCCTGGGCCACACTCCTTGTAGCTCTCAGCAAAGTCAGGATCATCCTTATATAGGTCCTTGATGTGCTCGAATCCTAAGACCTTTGCTTACATGGTAGATATCAAAGCAAACCGTCTTGATAGTGCATCGGCTACCACATTATCCTTGCCCTTCTTGTACCTGATGACGTAAGGGAAGGTTTCTATAAACTCCATCCACCTTGCATGTCTCCTCTTGAGATTGGTTTGCCCTTTGAGGTGTTTGAGAGTCTCGTGATCAGTGTGGATCACAAACTCCTTGGACAACAAGTAATGTTGCCAAGTCTCCAAGGCTTGGACTAGGGCATAGAGCTCCTTGTCATAGGTGGGGTAATTCAGTGAGGTCCTACCTAACTTCTCACTGAAGTATGCGACTGGCCTTCCTCCTTGGGTTAGTACTGCTCCTATGCCTGTTCCAGAGGCATCAAACTCCAGTTCAAACGTCTTGTTGAAGTCGAGCAGGACTAGCACTGGTGCATGCGTGAGGCCGTCCTTCAAGGCCCGAAATGCCTACTCTTGAGCTTCTCCCCAGCTAAATCCCACGTTCTTCTTCACTACTACTGTTAGTGGTGAAGCAATGCTGCTGAAGTTGGGCACGAATCTTCTGTAGAAGCTGGCCAGACCGTGGAAACTTTGCACTTGGCTGATGTTGCTCGGTGTTAGCCACTCTTGTATGGCTCAAATCTTTTCCTCATCAACCTATAAGTCCTATGAACTTACAATAAAGCCTAAGAAAACAAGCTTGTCAGTACAAAAGGTGCCCTTCTTGAGATTGGCATAAAGCTCTTCTAGTCAAAGGGTTTTAAGTACCAGCCAGGAGATCAGACTGGCCAACCAGGAAGCTTTCCTGAGACAGCCGGTCCATTTGGCACGTCTGCCGGCCCAAGCGGTACCGCCGGACCCTCGACCAATAGGACCGGACCGATCAGCATTGCCGGCGGAGAGGCCCAAGCTTCCGGCACTATTGGTGGCAACGTGGATGACATCGCCGGTCCCCTTGGTGATGCCGCCGACTCCGGGATCAACTTGGCCGGTCCTGAAGGCATTCCGACCAGTACCTCGCACAGTCCAGCCGGTACAGCCGATCCAGCCGAGTACACGAGCATTTCAACTTCTACACAAGGAAACTCGGACCAGATAAGCTACCAGCTTCAGGACATACATCTAGAGGAAGTCTCCACACCAGTAGTGCCACCAGGAGCAATGACAAGGAGCAGATCAAGAGCACTCTTCCACAAGTTCAGCTTATGGGTCGACAAGCTCCTAGAGGAAGATCGACTAAGGACAATGGGCCAGAAGTGCAAAGAAGAGTTCAAAGGCTTCTCAACAATGCAAGGGAATTCAGAGACTTGGGCTTTAGTGGCAAGAGAGGTCAGGGCCCAAAGATTCCTAACCCTACTCCTAGTCGAAGACTAGGAGCAAGGCGCGTGCATGCCACAAGGACGGCCACCTTCCATTTCTTGGCTGTGAGGTAAGTAAGGTAAGTTTTTAATATGAATACTGCCTCTTTCTGTTTTTCAGGGTAGGATCTAGAATATTTACATTTTTTTGAGTCAATGACATTTTAGGAATAGGTCCTTTTTAGGTTATGCACTTTTGTACGTTTTCCATTTGTTCACTTTTGTAATCTTTCCTTTTCTTTCTTTGAGTCGACCCTAGAAGGTCAAGCTGTCGAGCATATTAATAAGGCTCCTTCCAGCATTGTAGTTCGACAACCTTTTTGATGTTAATAAAGTAGAACTTTCTTCCTACAAGCTTTCTCTCAAAAGAGACTTGTGCCCTTAGAACCTAGTTGAGACCAGCCCTCCTAGCTCTAAGTTTGTGATTTATCACGATGTTCATCACCCCTTGTGTAGTTCACTTCACCCTTCCATCAAATACCAACCCAAAAACCTCTATCCAAGAAGTCTAAGGTCGAGTTTCTCACCTAGCCTTCTCCAAACAAGCCCACGCGCATATAAGCCTTGAATCGAGGCTTGTATCATTTTTTGGTATCAGAGCTTAAAGCTCCTAAACCAAGTTGTTTCTATCCATTAACTTGCGTTGTTTCTTGTTATTGCATTAGTTTAAGTTTCATTCAAGAAAAAAAAAACATCTAAGTTCATACCGAGTGCATCTAGTACCTACGTGCATCACTAGGTTCTAGAATCATTCTTGCATTGCTATTTTCGACTTTCCTTTTTGTTAGAATCATATTTCTATTATTTTTAAAGTTAAATTAAAAGAAAAGAAAAAAAAATATATAAGAAAACCTAAAGGATTCGAATCGGACAGCTAGCAATAGTTGTCAAGAAAGTTTCATTTTTATTCAAATCTTCATATTTTCGAATTTCCAATTCTCAGATATTTTTTCTTTTTGCATTTTTTCGAATCCTCCTTATAAAAGAAAACCCTCCTAATAATTTAGGAGCAGCATAACTTGTCTTCTATCTTTGTAGTACACAATGGCAGAAGAAAATAGAGAAGCAACCGAAGCCATGATGGCCATGTTCACCACCCTCCAAACGCAACTCGCATCCATAGGTGAGAGGTTGGAGCGCGTGGAGAGGCCTGTGAGATTCCAGGCCATAACGCACGTGAGAGCCGAGCAAGACCGTGCTGAGGGTCCTGAGCACCTTAGGACACGGCACGAACAGGAGGAGCCCCAGCCAGATGGAGATGAGGACACACAACCTCATAACTATCACCATAGGCCAAGAGGACCTCCACGGCAACAAGAGGCAGAAGATGATGGCTTCGAGCCATATGGTCTTAACCAGAGACCAAGGATGCCTCCTAGACTTCATGAGGATGGAGATGAACCCGCCTACAACCGGGTAACTCATCCTGATGTTAAGCTAACTCCTCCAAGTTTTGCAGGAAAAGTAGACCCCGAGGCTTACCTAGATTGGGAGAGAAAGATGGATCATATCTTTGATCATTACAACCAACCAGGGCCTAGGAGAGTCTCAATGGCAGTAGCACAACTCACGGACAACGCCTTCATCTGGTGGGATCGTGAGGTATCTGACCGAAGGAGGAAAAGAATGAGGCCCGTAGACTCATGGGTCGACATGAAAGACCTCATGCGACAAAGGTTTGTTCCACCCTACTTTCATAGAGATTTGCAACGACGTTTTCGTAATCTTAAACAGGGAACCAGATCAGTAGAGGAGTACTATGAAGAGTTTGAAAGACTAAGGAACAGGCTGGAACTCAATGACGATGAGGAAGCTTTGATGGCACAATTCTTGGATGGACTTCAAGAAAGGATCAGCCGCAAGGTGGAAAGGAAAATCTACAATGACTTCAAGGACTTGTTCCACGTATCAGTCCAGGCTGAGCAGCACATCAAATGTAAGAGCCAAGATATCCACATCAAGCCTAAGACGCCTTGGGCACCAAGCAACATTCCCAAGCCCGTAGACAAAGGAAAGAGCATAGAGATCGAGTCAAGGTTCAAGAGCAAGCCTCCTGAACCAACCCGTGACCAGAGAGAGCCTAGTAAGTCTTCTAACCCTCAAAGATCACGTGACATCACTTGTTTCAAGTGTAGGGGTCGTGGACACATCTCAAGGGAGTGCCCAAACAACCGGGTCATGCTGATTACAGAGGCTGGAGAGTATGAGTCCCAAGATGTAGAGGACTATGAACCAGAAGGAGAATTCGGTGACGCATCCTCAGTGCAATGGTTGATCCTTCGGAGACCATCCAAAGGGAGAACATCTTCCACAGCCATTGTACCATCAAGGTGAGACATCATCTTTGCAGCCAGGGAGAAGACTTAACTAATGAGACAGCAATCTTAAAGAAATGGGATTTAAGACCACCAGCATTGCTAGAGCTTCTGAACTGGATAACAAGTCTTGGTGATGAGCTGATATCAATTATACAAGCCTTGATTCAAGGATGTGCGTGGGCTGTTTGTAGAAGATTAGGTGAGAAACTCAACCTTAGGCTTCTGGATAGGGGTTTTCTGGTTGGTAAACGATGGAAGGTGAAGTGAACCACGAGGGTGATGAACCTCGTGATAAATCACAAACTTAGAGCTAGGAGGGTTGGTCTCAACTAGGTTCTAAGCGCACAAGATTCTTAGAGAGAAAACTTGTAGGGAAAAAGTTCTACTTTATTAATAATCAAAAGGTTGTTGAACTACAATGCTGGAAGGAGCCTTATTAATATGCTCGACAGCTTGACCTTCTAGGGTCGACACAACTAAAGAAAAAGGAAAGTTTACAAAAGTGCACAAAGGAAAAGATACAAAAGTGCATAACCGAAAAAGGACCTATTCCTAAAATGTTCTTGACTCAAAAAAGTAAAGCAACTAGATCCTACCCTGCAAAACAGAAAGAGGCATATATTCGAATGTAAACTTACCTTAACTCACCTCACGGCCAAGAAATGGAAGGTGGCCGTCCTTGGGGCATGCACGTGCCTTGCTCCTAGTCTTCGACTTGGAGTAGTTAAATATCTTTGGGCCTGACCTCTCTTGCCACTAAAGCCCAAGTCTCTGATGTTCCTTGTGTTGTTGAGAAGCCTTTGGACTCTAATTTGCTCTTCTGGCCCATTGTCCTTAGCTGCTCTTCCTCTAGAAGCTTGTCTACCCATAAGCTGAATTTGTGGAAGAGTGCTCTTGATCTGATTCTTGTCATTGCTCCTAGAGGTACCACTGGTGTAGATACTTCCTCTAAGTGCATGTCCTGGAGCTGGTAGCTCATTTGGTCCGAGTCCTCTTGTGTAGAAGTGGAAGTGTGCGTGTACTCGGCTGGATGGCCTGTACCGGCTGGATTGTGCGCGGTACTGGGCGGAATGACTTCAGGACCGGCCAAGTTGATCCCAGAGTCGGCGGTGTCATCAGGGGGACCGGCGGTGTCATTCACGTCCCCAACAAGTGTGCCGGAAGCTTGGGCCTCTCCGGCGGCGATGTTGGCCGGTCTGGTCCTATAGGTCGAGGGTCCGGCGGTACTGTCTGGTCCGGCAGGCGCGCCAGATGGTCCTGCTGTCTCGGGCAAGCTTCCTGGTCGGCCAGTCTGGTCTCCTGGCTGGATGTACGACCTGATGTCCTCATCATTCCCTCCCTCTTCAGTAGGTTTTGTCCTCAAAACTGGATCATCTGCATGGAAAGGGCCAAGTCAGTAACATTGAACGTATTGGACACATTAAACTCACCTGGAAGCTCGATCCGGTAGGCGTTGTTGTTGATTCTCTCGAGCACTCTGAATGGTCCATCTCCTCTTGGTGCTAGCTTGGAACTCCTTAGGTTTGGGAACCTCTCCTGCCGTAGGTGTAGCCACACCCAATCGCCTGGTTGAAAGATCACCTCCTTTCTTCCTTTGTTGGCATGAGTCACGTACTGTCCGGTCCTCTTCTCCAAGTTCTCTGCTACCTTCTGGTGTAACCTCCTTATGAACTCTGCTTTGGATGCTCCGTGAGGTTGGTCATCTCAGCTGGTGGCAGTGGTGTTTGCTCCAATGGGGTGAGAGGGTTGAAGCCGTATACCACTTCAAATGGTGTCTTCTTGGTTGCTGAGTGCACGGCTCGGTTGTAGCGAACTCAATGAATGGCAGGCACTCCACCCAAGTCTTTAGGTTCTTCCCTAGTGTAGTTCTGAGAAGAGTTGATAGTGTCCTGTTGACAACTTCAGTTTGGCCATCGGTTTGAGGATGGCAAGTGGTTGAGAAGAGTAGCTTCGTGCCTAGCTTTCTCCAAAGGGTCCTCCAGAAATGGCTGAGGAACTTGGTGTCCCTATCTGATACGATGGTCCTTGGCACTCCATGAAGCCGCATTATCTCCCTGAAGAACAGCTCAGCTGTTTGTGTGGCATCATTGACATTGGCACATGGGATGAAATGTGCCATCTTGGAGAATCTGTTCACCACTACAAAGATTGCATCTTTGTGGTTGATCTTGGGCAGACCTAGAACAAAATCCATCGAGATGTCCACCCATGGATGTGTTGGTATGGGCAGTGGGAGATACAACCCGTGAGGTTGCACTGGACTTTGCCTTCTTGCAAGTGATGCATCTTGCACAATGTGCTTCTACTGTCCTCTTGATGTGTGGCCAGTAGAAGTGCTCCTTGACCACTGCTAGAGTCTTGTCGACACCAAAGTGGCCCATGAGTCCTCCTCCATGAGCTTCTCGGATGATAAGCTCCTTAGTGATCCTTGTGGTATGCACAGCCTTCTTTCTCGAACAAGAATCCTCATGGATGTAGAATTTGCCATGACTCCTGTGCTACACTCCTTGTAGCTCTCAGCAAGGTCAGGATCATCCTTGTATAGATCCTTGATGTGCTCGAATCCTAGGACCTTTGCCTCCATGGTTGATATCAAGGCAAACCTCCTTGATAGTGCATCGGCTACCACATTGTCTTTGCCCTTCTTGTACTTGATGATGTACGGAAGGTCTCTATGAACTCCATCCACCTGGCATGTCTCCTCTTGAGATTGGTTTGCCCTCTGAGGTGTTTGAGAGTCTCGTGATCAGTGTGGATCACAAACTCCTTGGACAGCAAGTAATGCTGCCAAGTCTCCAATTGCTCGGACAAGGGCATATAGCTCCTTGTCATAAGTGGGGTAGTTCAGTGAGGCACCACCTAGCTTCTCACTGAAGTATGCCACTGGTCTCCCTCCTTGGGTTAGTACTGCTCCTATGCCTATTCCAGAGGCATCACACTCCACTTCAAATGTCTTGTTGAAGTCGGGCAGGACTAGCACTGGTGCATGTGTAAGGCTGTCCTTCAAGGCCTGGAATGCGTTCTCCTGGGCTTCTCCCCAGCTGAATCCACGTTCTTCTTCACTACCGCCGTCAATGGTGAGGCAATACTGCTGAAGTTGGGCATGAATCTCCTGTAGAAGCTCGCCAGTCCATGGAAGCTCCTCACTTGGCTGATGTTGCTTGGTGTTGGCCATTCTTGTACGGCTCGAATCTTCTCTCCATCAACCTGTAGGCCCTGTGAACTCAACAAAACCTAAAAGACAAGCTTATCAGTACAAAGGTGCACTTCTTGAGATTGGCATAAAGCTCTTCTTGTCGAAGGGTTTTGGGTCTCAAGATGTGTGAGTATTCCGTGGCACTTACTATACAAGTATGTCATCAAAATAAACTACCACAAACTTACTGATGTCGCCCTAAGAACTTGGTTCATAAGGCGCATGAAGGTGCTTGGGGCATTAGTCAAGCCAAATGGCATGACTGTCCACTCGTGAAACCCTTGCTTTGTCTTGAAAGCAGTCTTCCACTCATCACCTTCCTTCATTCTTACCTGGTGGTATCCACTTTTGAGGTCTATCTTGGAAGACTGGCTCCACTCAGCTCATCTAGCATGTCATCCAGTCGTATTGGATGCCTATACTTGACTGTGATGTTGTTGATTGCTCGGCAGTCCACGCACACGCCAAGTCCCATCCTTCTTGGGCACTAGTAGCACTGGTACGGCACATGGACTGAGGCTCTCTCGAACATAGCCTTTCTCCAGGAGCTCCTTGACTTGCTTCTCAAGCTTCTTGGACTCCTCTGGACTCATCCGGTAGGCTGGCCGGTTGGGCAGGGCTGCTCTGGGCACTAGATCGATCTGGTGTTCTATGCCACGTAAGGAGGCAAGCCCGCTGGTATCTCCTCTGGAAACACATCCTGGAACTTGTTGAGGAGAGTTGCTACATCAGGAGGTAGCTCTACCTGTTCTTTCTCTATATTCAACACTTCTTTGAAAACCATTAGTAGCATTAGATCCTTCAAGGCTAAAGCTCTCCGGACATGACTAGGTTGAATAAGAAAGTTAGACTTGACAAGTTTCTTTTCCTTACTCATTTGGAGTTGCAGTTCATGTACTTGGGCAGGTGTAAGAGGAGCTAGGCTGACCTTTCTCTTGTCATGCACGAAGGTGTATAGATTGGTTCTGCCATCATGCCTGGTCTCTTTGTCAAACTGCCATGGTCTTCCTAGCAGAAGATGGCCAGCTTGCATGGGCACCACGTCGCACACGACTTGATCCTGGTACTTGCCCACACTGAATGGCACAGTGACTTGCTCATGAATCTTGAGCTCCACTTTGTCATCAAGCCATCTCAGTCTATATGGTCGAGGATGCCGTGTCCTCTCTAGACCTAGCTTATCAACCATATACGCACTAGCAACGTTAGTGCAAGAACCACCATCTATGATGAGGTTACATACCTTTCCTTTGATGGTGCAGCGGCTGTGGAAGATGTTCTCCCTTTGGATGGTCTCTGAAGGATCCACCATTGCACTGAGGATACGTCTAGTGACCAGCACTTCCCCCACATCAGGGTACTCAATGTCACCATATTCTCCTTCTGGCTCATAGTCCTCTTCATCTTGGGACTCATATTCTCCTGCCTACGTAATCAGCATGACTCGGTTGTTTGGGCACTCCCTTGAGATGTGTCCACGTCCCCTGCACTTGAAACAAGTTACGTCACGTGATCTTTGAGGGTTAGAAGACTTACCAGGCTCTCTCTGGTCGGGTGGGTTCAGGAGGCTTGCTCTTGAACCTTGACTCGATCTCTTTTGCCTTTGTCCACTGTCTTAGGCATGTTGCTTGGTGGTGTGTGGCTTGCTGCGGATGTCTTGGCTCTTCGTGCTGTTCAGCTTGCACAGATAGGTGGAACAAGTCCTTGAAGTCGTTGTAGATTTGCCTTTCCACCTTGCAGCTGATCCTTTCTTGGAGTCCATCCAAGGTGATCAATGCTTCTTCATCATCATTGAGCTCCAATCTGTTCCTTAACCTCTCGAACTCTTCATAGTACTCCTCTACTGATCTGGTACCCTGCTTAAGAGTGCAAGTCGTTGCAAATCCCTATGTAAGGTGGAACATACCTTTGTCATGAGGTCTTTCATGACCCATGAGTCTCTGCCTCATTCTCTTCCTCCTTCTGTCAGATACCTCACGATCCCACCAGATGAGGGCATTGTCCGTGAGTTGTGCTACTGCCATTGAGACTCTCCTAGGTCCTGGTTGGTTGTAGTGATCAAAGATATGATCCATTCTCTTCTCCCAATCTAGGTAAGCCTCGGGGTCTACTTTTCCTGCAAAACTAGGAGGAGTTAGCTTAACATCAGGATGAATTACCGGGTTGTAGGTGTGTTCATCTCCATCCTCATGACGTCTAGGAGGCATTCTTGGTCTCTGGTGAAGACCATATGGCTCAAAGCCATCATCTTCTGCCTCTGGTTGCCGTGGAGGTCCTCTCGGCCTATGGTGATAGTTATGAGGTTGTGTGTCCTCATCTCCATCTGGCTGGGGTTCCTCCTGTTAGTGCCGTGTCCTAAGGTGCTCAGGACCCTCAGGATGGTCTTGCTCAGCCCTCACGTGCCTTATGGCCTGGAATCTTACTGGTCTCTCCAGCGCTCCAACCTCTCGCCTATGGATGCGAGTTGTGTTTGGAGTGTGGTGAACATGGCCATCATGGCTTCAGCTGTGTCTCTATTCTCTTCTCCCATGGTGTGCTACAAAGAAAGAAGACAAATTAGGGTGCTCCTAAATTATTAGGAGAGTTTTCTTTTTATATGGGGTTTGAAAAAATGCAAAAAGGAAAAATTCTAAAGAAAGGAAATTCGAAAAAAGGAAACTTCCTAGACAACTTGTGCTAGCTGTCCAATTCGAATTCTTTAGTATCTTTTCTATTTTCTTTTTCTTTTCTTTTTAATTAGACTTAAAAATAAAGGAAATATGACTTAAACAAAAAGGAAAACGTGTATGCAATGCAAAAAGTGAATCTAAACCCTAGTGATACACGTAGGAGGCTAGATGCACTCGGTTTGGAGTTTGAGGTTATTTTTTTGATTTTCTTGAATGCGACTTAAACTAATGCAAGAACACAAAACAAAACAAGCAAAGGATAGAAACAACCTGGTTTAGGAGCTTTAAGCTCTGATACCAAAATGATACAAGCCTTGATTCAAGGATGTATCGTGGGCTGTTTAGAAGATTAGGTGAGAAACTCAACCTTGGCTTCTGGATGGGGGTTTTCTGGTTGGTAAAAGATGGAAGGGTGAAGTGAACCACACGAGGGGTGATGAACCTCGTGATAAATCACAAACTTAGAGCTAGGAGGGCTGGTCTCAACTAGGTTCTAAGCGCACAAGATTCTTACAGAGAAAACTTGTTGCAAGAAAGTCCTACTTTATTAATATCAAAAAGGTTGTGAACTACAATGCTGG
>JAENJI010000092.1:410520-470707 GCA_018901935.1 Pugionium cornutum | reverse complement strand
TCGATGGAAAGGTGAAGTGAACCACACGAGGGGTGATGAACCTCGTGATAAATCACAAACTTAGAGCTAGAGGGCTGGTCTCAACTAGATTCTAAGCGCACAAGATTCTTGAGAGAAAACTTGTTGAAGAAAAAGTTCTATCTTTATTAATATCAAAAAGGTTGTCAAACTACAATGCTGGAAGGAGCCTTATTAATATGCTCGACAGCTTGACCTTCTAGGGTCGACCCAAATAAGAAAAGGAAAACTTACAAAAGTGCACAAAGGAAAAGATACAAAAGTGTATAATCGAAAAAGGACCTATTCCTAAAATGTTTTGACTCAATAAAAGTAAATATTCTAGATCCTACCCTGCAAAACAGAAAGAGGCAAATATTCTTATTGAAAACTTACCTTAACTTACCTCATGGCCAAGAAATGGAAGGTGGCCCTCCTTGTGGCATGCACGCGCCTTGCTCCTAGTCTTCGACTTGGAGTAGGGTTAAAAACCTTTGGGCCCTGACCTCTCTTGCCACTAAAGCCCAAGTCTCTGATGTTCCTTGTGTTGTTGAGAAGCCTTTGGACTCTAATTTGCTCTTCTGGCCCATTGTCCTGCTTCCCTCTAGAAGCTTGTGACCCATGCTGAATTTGGGATGTTTCTGATCATTGCTCTGGAGGTACCACTGGTAGATACTCTGTGCATGTCCTAGAGCTGGTAGCTCATTTGGTCCGAGTCCTCTGTGTAGAAGTGGAAGTGCATGTACGGGCTGGATGGCCTGTCGCTGGACAGCGGGTACTGGCCGGAATGACTTCAGGACCGCTGTTGATCGAGTCATGGTGTCATCAGGGGAGTGTCATTCACGCCCACCAAGTGTGCCGGAAGCTTGGGCCTCTCCGCCGGCGATGTTGACCGGTCTGGTCCTATAGGTCGAGGGTCCGGCGGTACTGTCTGGTCCGGCAGGCGCGCCAGATGGTCCTGCTGTCTCAGGCAAGCTTCCTGGTCGGCCAGTCTGGTCTCCTGGCTGGATGTACGACCTGATGTCCTCATCAGAGAAGCTCAGGAAAAGGCATTCAAGGCCTTGAAGGACAGCCTTACACATGCACCAGTGCTAGTCCTACCCGACTTCAACAAGACGTTTGAAGTGGAGTGTGATGCCTCTGGAATAGGCATAGGAGTAGTGCTAACCCAAGGAGGGAGACCAGTGGCATACTTCAGTGAGAAGCTAGGTGGTGCCTCACTAAAATACCCCACTTATGACAAGGAGCTCTATGCCCTTGTCCGAGCATTGGAGACTTGGCAGCATTACTTGCTGTCCAAGGAGTCTGTGATCCACACTGATAACGAGACTCTCAAACACCTCAGAGGGCAGACCAATCTCAAGAAGAGACATGCCAGGTGGATGGAGTTCATAGAGACCTTCCTGTACATCATCAAGTACAAGAAGGGCAAAGATAATGTGGTAGCCGATGAACTATCGAGGAGGTTTGCCTTGATATCAACCATGGAGGCAAAGATCCTAGGATTCGAGCACATCAAGGATCTATACAAGGATGATCCTGACTTTGCTGAGAGCTACAAGGAGTGTGGCACAGGGAGTCATGGAAAATTCTACATCCATGAGGGATTCTTGTTCCGAGAAAGAAGGGTGTGCATACCACAAGGATCATTAAGGGAGCTTATCATCCGAGAAGCTCATGGAGGAGGACTCATGGGACACTTTGGTGTCGACAAGACTCTAGCAGTGGTCAAGGAGCACTTCTACTGGCCACACATCAAGAGGACAGTAGAAGCTCATTGTGCAAGATGCATCACTTGCAAGAAGGCAAAGTCCCGAGTACAACCTCACGGTTTGTATCTCCCACTGCCCATACCCACACATCCATGGGTGGACATCTCAATGGACTTTTTTCTAGGTCTGCCCAAGATCAACCACAAAGATGCAATCTTTGTAGTGGTGGACAGATTCTCCAAGATGGCACACTTCATTCCATGTGCCAATGTCAATGATGCCACACAAACAGCTGAGCTGTTCTTCAGGGAGATAGTACGCTTCATGGAGTGCCAAGGACAATCGTATCAGACAGGGACACCAAGTTCCTCAGCCATTTCTGGAGGACCCTTTGGAGAAAGCTAGGCACGAAGCTACTCTTCTCTACCACCTGCCATCCTCAAACCGATGGCCAAACTGAAGTTGTCAACAGGACACTATCAACTCTTCTCAGAACTAAACTAGGGAAGAACCTAAAGACTTGGGTGGAATGCCTGCCATTCATAGAGTTCGCTTACAACCGAGCCGTGCACTCAGCAACCAAGAAGACACCATTTAAAGTGGTATACGGCTTCAACCCTCTCACCCCATTGGAGCAAACACCACTACCACCAGCTGAGATGACCAACCTCAATGGAGCATCCAAGGCAGATTTCATAAGGAGATTACACCAGAAGCTAGCAGAAAACTTGGAGAAGAGGACCGGACAGTACGTGACTCATGCCAACAAGGGAAGAAAGGAGGTGATCTTTCAACCAGGCGATTGGGTGTGGCTACACCTACGGCAGGAGAGGTTCCCAAACCTAAGGAGTTCCAAGCTAGCACCAAGAGGAGATGGACCATTCAGAGTGCTCGAGAGGATCAACAACAACGCCTACCGGATCGAGCTGCCAGGTGAGTTTAATGTGTCCAATACGTTCAATGTTACTGACTTAGCCCTTTCCATGCAGATGAACCCGTTTGAGGACAAAACCTACTGAAGAGGAAGGGGATGATGAGGACATCAGGTCGTACATCCAGCCAGGAGACCAGACTGGCCGACCAGGAAGCTTGCCCGAGACAGCAGGACCATCTGGCACGTCTGCCGGACCAGACAGTACCGCCGGACCCTCGACCTATAGGACCAGACCGGTCAGCATCTACGGCAGAGAGGCCCAAGCTTCCGGCACACTTGGTGGGGGCGTGGATGACACCGCCGGTCCCTCTGGTGATGCCGCCGACTCCCGGATCAACTTGGCCGGTCCTGAAGGCATCCCGGCCAGTACATCGCATAATCCAGCCGGTACAGCCGATCCAGCCGAGTACACGCGCATTTCCACTTCCACAAAAGAGGACTCGGACAAAATGAGCTACCAGCTCCAGGACATGCACCTAGAAGAAGTATCTGCACCAGTGGTACCTCAAGGAGCAATGACAAGAAGCAGATCAAGAGCACTCTTCCACAAATTCAGCTTATGGGTCGACAAGCTCCTAGAGGAAGATCAGCTAAGGACAATGGGCCAGAAGAGCAAAGTAGAGTCCAAAGGCTTCTCAACAACACAAGGAACATCAGAGACTTGGGCTTTAGTGGCAAGAGAGGTCAAGGCCCAAAGATTTTTAACCCTACTCCAAGTCGAAGACTAGGAGCAAGGCGCGTGCATGCCACAAGGACGGCCACCTTCCATTTCTTGGCCGTGAGGTAAGTTAAGGTAAGTTTCAATTCGAATATATGCCTCTTTCTGTTTTGCAGGATAGGATCTAGATGCTTTACATTTTTGAGTCAAGAACAGTTTAGGAATAGGTCCTTTTTTTGGTTATACACTTTTGTATCTTTTTCCTTTTGTGCACTTTTGTAAACTTTCCTTTTCTTTGTTTGAGTCGACCCTAGAAGGTCAAGCTGTCGAGCATATTAATAAGGCTCCTTCCAGCATTGTAGTTCGACAACCTTTTTGCTAATTAATAAAGATCGAATTTTCTTTACAAGTTATTCTCTCCAAGAAGCTTGTGCGCTTAGAACCTAGTTGAGACCAGCCCTCGTAGCTCTAAGTTTGTGATTTATCACGAGGTTCATCACCCCTCGTGTGGTTCACTTCACCCTTCCATCTTTTACCAACCAGAAAACCCCCATCCAGAAGCCTAAGGTTGAGTTTCTCACCTAATCTTCTACAAACAGCCCACGCGCATACAGCCTTGAATCAAGGCTTGTATCAAACAGGAACAGCACATGGGCTTCGACTTTCTCGTATATAGCCCTTAGACATTAAGTCTTGTACTTGTCTTTCCAGCTCCTTTGCTTCTTCTAGATTCACTCTATAGGCAACTCGGTTTGGCAAAGGTGCTCCAGGAAGAAGATCAATCTGATGCTCGATTCCTCATATAGGTGGCAATCATGGTGGTATGTCTTCTTGAAAAACATCAACAAATTTGTCAAGAAGCTCTAGAACAGCAGCAGGGAGTTCCTCCTTTTCTTGTCCTGAAAACAACACTTCTTTAAAGATCATTAGTAGCACCTCTTATTTAGAATCAAGAGATTTCAAAACAGTGGTAGGTGTTATAGAAAGGTTAGTTTTATTTAGTTTTTCTCCTTTAGACATAGTTCGTTGCATCTCATGCACTTCCTGTGGAGTTAAAGCTAAGATATGTTTCTTGTTATTATGCATGAAGGTATAGTGATTGGTGCGTCCATTATGTAATGATTATTTGTCAAATTTCCATGTACGACCTAGAAGTAATGTCCAGCTTGCATAGGCACCACATCACACACAAATTGATCTGCATACTTGCCTATGCTGAATGGTATGGTGACTTGTTCTGCGATTTTTAGCTCAGTTTCATTATTCAGCCATTTGAGGCTGTATGGTCAAGGATGCTTTATCTTTTGTAACCCTAGCTTATCAACCAAATACTTTCTGACTACGTTCATCTGAGATCGCCAAATGTTCATGAGGTCCTCTATTCAATCCTTTTCCTTCTTCTTGTTCCGGGATATATCGCTCGTACACATCATCTCAACCACCATCTATGATTAAGCTACATACCTTAGAGTATATTGTGCACCGAGAATGAAAATTATTTTTCTCTTTGTATAGTTTCTGGTTCAAAAAGAGCACTGAGGGATCAATTTGTAACAAGAAACTCTCCAGTATCAGGATAATCCACAACTTCTTACTCCGAGTTTTCTGGTTCATACTCCTCTTCATATTGAGATTCATATTCGCGATTTAATTTAATGAACATAACTCTCTGGTTTGGCCATTCTCTTGCATAGCACTACCTTTTCCATGACATTTAAAACATGTTATGTCACAAGATCTTTGACTTGGAGTTTTACCTTGCTCTGGTTTATTGTTTTTAGACGTTTCGGCTATGGATTTCTTGAATCTGGATTCTATGTCGATGGGCTTTCCTTTTTCAAGATCCTTTTGAGGTTGTTAATTCTAGATAGACTTGCTAAGATTTGCTGAGATAGTTTTCCTTTTTTGTGCTGCTCGGCCTGATCTGCAAGATGCAGCGACTCGTCCAGATCATGATAGGTTTGTCTCTCCATTTTTCTAGCAATTCTATCTTGCAGACCATCTAGGAATTCAGCCATCAAAGTTTCTTCTGAATCTTTGGTCTCCAACCTGTTTCTAAGCATTTCAAACTCATCAAAGTATTCTTCAATAGATTTAGAACCTTGAGTTAGTTTTCTAAAATTCTTCTGCAACTCTCTGTAGTAGTATGCAAGGACATATGTCCTCGTTAGTTGGAACCTCATGTCTTCACAAGTAGTGATTTGACCATGTCTATGTCTTTTTCTTTCAGACACATCTCTGTCCCACCAAGCTAGAGCGCTTTCAGTGAGTTGAGCAGCTGCTAGAGACATTTTTCTCTGATCTGAGTAGTTATAATACTCAAATATGTAATCCATACACCGTTCCCAATAAAGGTAGGCTATCTTGATTAACCTTTCCAACAAAGGTTGGTGCCGTGAGCTTTTACTTCTTTTTTTCCATGCCAAGGTTCTTCTACTCTATCTATGTCACATTGATATTGTCTTCTTGGTCTATGATTATGATCAGGTTATGGTGGAAGATCATCTTCTAAGTCAGCTATTTCATCCTCTTCATGATTCACACGTTGGGCATTCACATTTATGATAGGATTTCTGCGAATTGGTGGTGGTTGTTCTATTATTGTCATGCAATCTACTAGGTTCTAAAGTTGAATCTGAATAGCAGCAAGCATCTGAGCAACATTCACATCTACTGTTTCTCCCATAGTCAACACAATCTCTCACACTAGACAAACAGATCAAGTGCAAAAGAAGTCGAATACACACAATCAAAAAACCACTTAAAATCAACAGATCTAGTTGCAGCAGCAAAGGAATTCGAATAGACATAATCAAACAACTGAAAATCGACAAATCTAGTTGCAGTAGCAAAGAAATTCAAATAGATACAATAAAAACAATTAAAATTGATAGATCTAGTTGCAACAGCAAGGAAGTCGAATAGACACAATCAAAACAACTGAACATCGACATATCTAGTTGCAACAACACAAGCTATCAACAACTAATGATGTTACTAGCTTTTAACACACAAAACAACAGATTGGGGTTCGATTTTTATGGGTTTTATGAAGAGTTGTAGTTTGACAGCAAGTTGACAACGAAATGACAGAGTAAAAACGAAAAAATGGGGGTAGATAAACATGAATAGGAGCGACTAAGCTCTGATACCAGATGATGCAGGAACAAGAGCACTTGTTCGAGCAAGGGGAACTGCTGGAGAGGCTCTAGCTGGCGGTACAACACTTTCTAGAGACTTAGAAGTGATGGGTTGATCAACCGATTGACGGTGACCCTTCAGCTTGCTGTAGAGCACATTCTGGAGGATCTAAATGAGGATTGAGTAGACGGGTGGACCAAGAGATGCCACACAGATTATGGAAGGTTTGTGATAAGTTTAGAGCATTCAAGCTTCAAGGATTTTCACACAAGAAGGCTAGAGGCGTCAGCTCCTTTCAAAGGAAGAAAAACTAGGTTTTTATTTCATAAAACATAAGTGATTACATGTTGAGAAGGGACTTTATATACTAGTCCACCAGCAGGTGCCTTTTAGGGCTGAAAATATATGATAATGTAACGACTAAAGCCAAAATAACAATAAGACATTAGGACCTAATGACAAATACTAGACTCTTAAACTTAACAGTCACATTCCTGCAAAAAGAAGAAAATAAACTTTTTAATTCAAACATCGGAAATTTAAAATACGCACCTTGGCCTCTTGTAACTCCTTATAATGCTTTCTTAAGTTTGTTTGGCAATGATGAATAAGGTTGTATCTCCGAAGCTTTGTATAACTGGAAGGAGTGAAATTGTTGTAGTCTTTAGTTGCTCATAGTTTATAATTCTTTATTAAGTTCAACTCCATCGAATCCTCCATCTTCTATGATTGTTATGAGACTCTCCACATACTTATTGAACATCTTACTAAGGTTTCTTGTGCCTGATCTTGTTCTTGGAGGTTGTCTCATAATAGGTATATTAATGGACTCTTCCTCAGCTTCTAGTGAGCTGGTATTGATATCCTCATTATCTCCTCCCTCTTGAAAAGGCTCTGTCCTCAGAACAGGTACATCTTCATGAAAAGGAGCAAGATCAGTAATATTAAAACTAGGAGATATTGTCATCTCAATTGGGACCGCAAGCTTATAGGCGTTGTTATTGATCTTCTCTAAAACACGAAAAGGACCATCTCCTCTTGGGGAAAGCTTGGATTTCCTTTGGTTGGGGAATCTTGTCTCATAATAGGTATATTAATGGGCTCTTCCTCAATTTCAAGTGAGCTGGTATTGATCTTCTAAGCTTCTAGTGAGCTGGTATTGATCACCTCAGCTTATAGTGAGCTGGTATTGAGCTCCTCATCAGGACCACAATTCATTTGTAGCCTTTTTTATTGAGTGGACCTCACAAAGAAGCATTGCAAAAAGTGGATGAAGAGGATATATACGATTGCATGATATGTACTACTGGGTGTGATCATACTAGCACAAATGCGCTGGATCCCATCAGAACTCCGCATCTAAAAATGCTTATGCGAGGGTAGTACAGGAATGGGTGACCTTATTGGAAGTCCTCATGTTGCACATCTTCTTTTATTCACTGGATGTTTTATGTGTGTATCGCATAATACCGTATTTTCGAAATGTTATAACTTTTGCACCTAGATGAACTACATGGCCGACAAAACCATTTCGTAAAGCTCTCTTAAAGATCTCTTACGTACCAATTGTACAAAGACCAATTGGGGCTATTTTTGACCCTAAATTTTGATTTTTAGATGCCATTTTGGACGCTTTTCTTGGGCCAAAGAAATCACTACCAGAAAAACGTATTATCGGCAAACTTATCGCATTGCCAATTCAAAATTCTTCAACCATCTAGGTGAGGCCCGTACATCATTTGTAGCCTACTTTATCTAGTGGAGCTCACGAAGAACCATTTCAAAAAGTGGATGAATCACATATATACGATTGCATGACATGTACTACCAAAGAATATCATACCAGGACAAATGCAACGGATCCCATCACAACTCTAGCTAAAAGTGACTGTGCGAGGGTAGTACTGAGATGGGTTACATTCTGAGATGTCCTCCTGTTGCACCCCTTTAATTATTCAATCAATTTTTATGTGTCTATTTCAAAATGCTGTATTTTCAACATGTTATATCTTTTGCACCGTGATGAACTACATCTCCGATAAAACTATTTCGGAATGCTGTCTCAAAGATTTCTGACGTACCAATTGTACGTACACAAATGGTGGCTGTTTGCAACCCAACATTTTGATGTTTAGATATTCTTTCGGACGTTGTTCTTGGGCCGAGCAATCACGACCTCAAAACCATATTATCAGCCATCTCAAACTCAACAAATCACCAATCCAAAACTTTTCAACCATCTAAGTGAGGCCCACACATTGTTTTGAGCATTCTTTATCTAGTGGACGGAGCTCATGAAGAATCATTGCAAAAACTTGATGAAGAGCATATATATGATTGCATGACATGTAATACAAGGTGTGATCATACCAACACAAATTTATTGGATCCCATAAGAACTCTGCATCTAAAAGTACTTCGGTGAGGGTATTACTGGGATGGGTGACCTTGGAAGTCCTCGTGTTGCACCCGTTCTTTTATTCACGCGATTTTTATGTGTCTATCGCAAACGCTATATTTTCAAAATGCGATAACTTTTGCACCGCGATGAACTACATGGCTGACAATACAATTGTAGAAAGCTCTCTGAAAGATCTCTGACATACCAATTGTACAAAGACCAATTGGGGCGGTTTTTGACCACAAATTTTGATGTTTACACGCTATGTCAGATATTATTCTCGGGCCAAAGCAATCACGACCTCAAAACCGTATTATCCGCCATCTCAAACACATCGCTTTGCCTTTCTAAAAATTTTCAACCATCTAGGTGTGGACCACAAATCGTTTGGAGCATTCTTTATTGAGTGGAGCTCACGAAGAATCATTGCAAAAGTGGATGAAGAGCATATATACGATTGCATGATATGTACTACCGGGTGCGATCACACCAGCACAAATGCACTGGATCCCATCAGAACTCTGGAGCTAAAAGTGCTTAGGCGAGGATAGTATTGGAATGGGTGACCTTCTGGGAAGTCCACGTGTTGCACCCCTTCTTTTATTCACTCGATTTTTATGTGTCTATCGCAGAACGCCGTATTTTCAAAATGTAATAACTTTTTGCACCCATATTAACTACATGGCTGACAAAACCATTTCATAAAGCTCTCTCAATGGTCTGTGACATATTCAACTGTACGAAGACCAATTGAGGCTGTTTTCGACCCCAAATTTTGATGTTTAGATGCTCTTTCGGACGTTTTTCTTGGGCCCAAGCAATCATGACCTCAAAACCATATAATCGGCCATCTCGAACTCATCGCATTGCTAATCCAAAACTTTTCAAACATCTAGTTGAGGCCCACATATCTTGTGTAGCCTTTATTATCGGGTGGAGCTCACGAAGAATCATTGGAAAAAGTGGATGAAGAGCATATTTACAATTGCATAACGTGTACTACCGGGTGCGATCATACCATTACTAATGCACAAGATCCCATCAGAACTCTGTAGTTGAAACATCTTGGGGAGTGTATTACGGGGATGTTGACCTTTTGAGGCGTCCTTGTGTTGCACCACTTTTTTTTATTCACTCGATTTTTTATGCGCCTATTGAAAAACGCCGTATTTTAGAAATTTCTTGACTTTTCACTACACAGCTGACTATACCATTTCGGAAAGCTCTCTAAAACATATCTGATGTACCAATTATACGAAGACTAATTGGGCTGTTTTCGATGCCAAATTTTGAAGTTAAGATGCTCTTTCAAATGTTTTTCTCGAGCAGAAGTAATCACATTCTTAAAACCGTATTATCGGCCGTATTAAAACTCATCAGATTGCCGATACAAAACATTTCAATCGTCTAGGTGAGGCCGAGACATCGTTTGGAGCCTTCTTTATGGAGTGGATCTCACGAAGAATCATTACATAAAGTGGATGAAGAGCATATGTTCGATTGCATGACATATACTACCGGGTGCGATCATACGAGCACAAATGCACAAGATCCCATAAGAACTCAACAGCTAAAAGTGCTTGGGCGAGGGTAGTACTGGGATGGGTGACCTTCTGGTAAGTACTCGTGTTCCACCCCTTCTTTTACTTAGTCGAATTTTTATGTGTTTATTGCAAAACGTTGTATTTTCAAAATGTTATAACTTTTTAACCACGATGAACTAAGGGCGAAAAAACCATTTCAGAAAGCTGTCTCAAAGATCTCTGACGTACCAATTGTATGAACCCCAATTGGGGCTGTTTTCAAACCTAAATTTTGATGTTTAGACGCTCTTTGAGATGTTTTTCTCGGGATGAAGCAATCAAAACGTAAAAATTGTATTATTGGCCGTCTCAAACTAATTCGTATCACTGATCCAAAACTTCTAAACCATCTAGATGAGGTCCACACATCGTTTGGAGCCTGCTTTGTTGAGTGGAGCTCATGAAGAATCATTGCAAAAAGTGGATGAAGAGCATATATACGATCGAGCCCACACATCATTTGGAGCCTTCTTTATCGAGTGGAACTCATGAAAAATTATTGCAAAAACTAGATGAAGAGCATATATACGATTGCATGACATGTACTACCGGATGCGATCATACCAAAAAAATGCACCGGATCCCATCAGAACTCTGCAGATAAAAGTGTTTGGGCAAGGGTAGTACATGGATGTGTGACCTTCTTGGAATTCCTCGTGTTGGACCCCTTCTTTTATTCATTCGATTTTTTATGTGTCTATCGCAATATACCATACTTTTGAAATGTTATAACTTTAGCACCGTCATGAACTACATGGCCAGAAAACTATTTCAGAAAGCTCTCGCAAAGATCTCTGGCGTACGAATCGTACGTACACCAATTGGGGGCTTTTTTCGGCCACATATTTTGATGTCATACCTAAAACGTTAATGTTTCTTTGGGATGAAGATTTCACTGTTTCTATTCATTTAGAGAAAAATTAATCCCATTCTTTATTTCTATGTTATCATTATGTATATAACTTCTTGTTTCTCCTTTGTTTATGAATATGTGTACGTAGTCTTGCTTTTAGGTTTTCCATTTTTATGTTATGAAAATATGTTGATTGATCCATGTTGTTTTACAAATTGGTGTCTTTAGATTCATCCATTTATGATGTCCTTCATACTATATTATACTTGATCACCTCATATCTATAGACCCTATATATTTTGCTCCTGGTAGGTGTTTGATTAGCAACGAGTCTTTTGTTTTCATGTTTTTGTGTATCTTTCAATTCATTGTGTTTTGTTGCATTTTGAGTCTTGTTATCTCTCGAATCAAGTTGCGTTATAGTATTCCTAATGTATATGTTTCTTTTATTGATCTATATGCATTCATAATTCTTTTTGCGAGCGGCTTAACCCACATGAGTTGAATACAACTTGAAGGGAGAAGAAAATGTGTTTTGGAATAGATTGTAATGGATGAACGCTTTTCCAATAATAGTTACACTTTGGATACATATATGAAAATGGAGTTAGTTTTATTTTATGGTGAACAATATAACACTCACATATGAGATTCAAAAATTTTGGTCTTTTGGGTGAAGTTTTATCAATGAAGCAAAAATGCATGGCATTACATCGTTTGTGAAAGATATGATTATACGGAGATTTTGCCTATCTATTTATGTCTAAAACAGGTCATAATATAGAAATTAAGTTAGCTTAATGTGGGCATGGATTCACGTCATTCTAATCTCTTAATCAAAAGTTATCGGCGATTTAGTGTGCACGTGTCATGTTGACCAACTAGTTAAAATGATTATTGTTAACCGATAACAGTGATATCAGAAACAAAATTTCTTGGCGCTCTTATGATCAGTCAAACTAGTCCATCATGTTTCGTTTGATCAAAATTCTAAAAAAAATTGATGTGTTTGTTTTGAGTCAATCCAATATCAATAAAGAATGTGATTTAGAAATTTTTAAAAATTTAAACTTATTTTTTTTCTACGTTATTGTAATAATTAAAATGTTAATGTTCCTTCGGGATGAAGATTTCAATGTTTCTATTCATTTACAAACGAATTTGTATTAGTCCCATTCATTTTTCTATGTTATCATTATGTATCTAACTTCGTGTTTCTCTTTTGTTTATGAACATGTGTACGTAGTCTTGCGCTTAGGATTTTCATTTTTATGTTATGAAAATATGTTGATTGATCCATGTTGTTTTACTGACTGGCGTCTTTAGATTCCTCCATTTTTGATGTCCTTCATGCTACATTATACTTAATCACCTCATATATATAGATCGTATATATTGTGCACCCGGTAGGTGTTTGATTAGCATCGAGTCGTTTGTTTTCAAGTTCTTGTTTATCTTTCAATTCATTGTGTTTTGTTGCATTTGGAGTCTTGTTATCTCTTGAATAAAGTTGCGTTATAGTATTCCTATTGTATATATTTCTTTTATTGATCTATATGCATTCATATTGATTTTTGCGAGCGTCTTAACCCACATGAGTTGAATACAACTTGAAGGGACAAGAAAATGCATTTTGGAATAGATTGTAACGGATGGACACTTTTCCAATAATAGTTAAACTTTGGATACATAACTGAAAATTGAGTTTGTTTCATTTTATGGTGGACAATATTACACTCACATATTAGACTCAAAAGATCCGGTCGGTTGGGTGAAGGTTTATCAAGGAAGCAAAATGCATGGCATTACACAGTTTGTGAAACATATGATTATATAGAGATTTTTCCAAACTATATATAAAATTGAGCTAGCTTAACATGGGCATTGGATTCGTGTTATTCTCAGCTCTAAATCAATAGTTATGTCTCAAAACTGGTAATAATATAGAAAATTAAGTTAGCTTAATGTGGGCATTGGATTCACGTCATTCTGATCTCTAAATCAAAAGTTATGGGCGATTTAGTGAGGACGTGGCAAGTTGACCAGCTAGTTAAAATGATCATTGTTAACCGATTACAGTGAAATCAGAAACAAAATTTATTGGCGCTCTTGTGATCAGTCAAATTAGTCCATCATGATTCGTTTGATAAAAATTCTAAAAAATTGATGTGTTTGTTTTGAGTCAATCCAATATCAATAAAGAATGTGATTTGGAAAGTTTTTAAAATTTGGCCTTATTTTTTTGTTTCTACGTTATTGTAGTAACGTTAATGTTCTTTCGGTATGAAGATTTCAATGTTTCTATTCATTTACATACGGATTCGTATTAATCCCATTCATTTTTCTATGTTATCATTATGTATCTAACTTCTTGTCTCTCCTTTGTTTATGATCATGTGTATGTAGTCTTGCGTTTAGGTTTTCCATTTTTATATTATGAAAATATGTTGATTGATCCATGTTGTTTTACTGACTGGCGTCTCTATATTCCACATTTATGATGTCATTCATGCTACATTATACTTGATCACCACATATATATAGATCATATATATTGTGCACCTGGTAGGTGTTTCATTAGCATCGAGTCTTTTGTTTTCAAGATCTTGTGTATCTTTCAATTCATTGTGTTTTGTTGCATTTGGGAGTCTTGTTTACTCTTGAATAAAGTTGCATTATAGTATACCTATTGTATATGTTTCTTTTATTGATCTTTATGCATTCATATTGATTTTTGCGAGCGGCTTAACCCACCTGAGTTGAATATAACTTGAAGGGAGAAGAAAATGCATTTTGGAATAGATTGTAACTGATGGACACTTTTCCAATAATAGTTAAACTTTTGATATATAACTGAAAAGGGAGTTAGTTTCATTTTATGGTGAACAATATAACACTCACATATGCGACTCAAAAATTCTGGTCGGTTGGTTGAAGGTTTATCAATGAAGCAAAATGCATGGCATTACACTATTTGTGAAATATATGATTATACGGCAACATTTTCGTATCTTTTTTAGCCTCATATCTGGTCATAATATAGAAAATTAAGTTAGCTTAATGTGGAGGTTGGATTCATGTCATTCTGAGCTCTACATCAAAACTAATGGGCGATTTAGTATGGACTTGTCAAGTTGATCAACTAGTTAAAATGATTATTGATAAATTGATCACGGTGATATTAGAAACAAATTTTCTTGGCACTTTTGTTATTAGTCAAATTAGTCCCTCATGATTTGTTTGATCAAATTTTTGAAAAAGTTAATGTATTTGTTTTGAGTCAATCCAATATCAATAAAGAATGCGATTCAGAAAGTTTTAAAATTTGAAATTGTTTAACAATTTCTGCATTATTGTAATACCTAAAATGTTAATGTTCCTGCGTGATGAAGATTTCAATGTTTCTATCCATTTAGAGATGAATTTTAATTAATCCCATTCTTTTTTCTATGTTATCATTATGTTTATAACTTCCTGTTTCTCTTTTGTTTATGAATATGTGTAGTCTTGCTTTTAGGTTTTCCATTTTTATGTTATGAAAATATGTTGATTGATCTATGTTGTTTATTTATTTATATTTCATGATGTCTTTTGATATATTCAGTTCATTATTATGTTTGATTGAAAATATGTTAAGCTCCTTGATGAAGATTTCAATGTTTCTATCCATGTAGAGATGGATTCTTTTTAATCCAATTGTTTTTTCTGTGTTATCAATATGTATCTAACTTCATGTTTCTCCATTGGTTATGAATATGTGTACATAGACATGCGTTTAGGTTTTCTATTTTTATGTTATGAAAATATGTTTATTGATCCATGTTGTTTTACTTATTGACGTCTTTAGATTCCTTCATTTATGATGTTCTCCTTCACGCTATATTATAATTGATCGCCACATATCTATAGATCGTATATATTTTGCACCCAGTAGGTGTTGGATTAGCATGTCTTGTTATCTCTTGAATCAAGTTGCGCTATAGTATTCCTATTTTATATGTATATTTTATTGATCTATATGCGTTCATAATTGTTTTTGCGAGCACCTTAACCCACATGAGTTGAATACAACTTGAAGGGAGAAGAAAATGCGTTTTGTAATAGATTGTAACGGATGGACGCTTTTCCAATAATATTTTAACTCTGGATACATAATTGAAAATGGAGTTAGTTTCATTTTATGGTGAACAATATAACACTCACGTATGAGATTTAAAAATTCGGGTCGTTTGGGTGAAGGTTTATCAACGAAGCAATATACATGGCATTACACAGTTTGTAAAAGATAAGATTATCAGATACTTTTTGCGTATCTATTTTAGGCAGAAATCTTGTCAATAATATAGAAAACTAAGTTAGCTTAATTTGGGCGTTGGATTCATGTCATTCTGAGCTCTAAATCAAAAGTTATTGACGATTTAGTGTGGACTTTTCAAGTTGACCAACTAGTTAAAATGATCATTGTTCACCGATCATGGTGATATCAGAAACAAAATTTCTTAGCGCTCTTGTGATCAGTCAAATTTGTCCAACATGATTTGTTCGATCAAAATTTCTAAAAAGTTGATGGGTTTGTTTGTAGTCAATCCAATATCAATAAAGAATGTAATTCAGAAAGTTTTAAAAATTTGATCTTAATTTGCTTTTTCTACGTTATTGGAATAGATAAAATGTTAATGTTCCTTCGAGATAAAGATTTCAATGTTTCTATCCATTTAGAGACGAATTCTTATTAATCCCATTCTTTTTTTGTGTTATTATTATGTATCTAAACTTGTTGTTTCTCTTTGTTTCTGAACATGTGTAGGTATTCTTGCGTTTAGGTTTTCCATTTTCATGTTATGAAAATATGTTGATTAATCCATGTTTTTGACTGATTGGCGTCTTTAGTTTTCTCCATTTCTGATGTCCTCCTTCATGCTATATTATACTTGATCACCAAAAATCTATAGATCATATATATTTTACACCCGTTAGGTGTTTGATTACCATCAAGTCTTTTGTTGTCTCTTGAATCAAGTTGAGTAATAGTATTCCAATTGTATAAGTTTCTTTTATTGATCTATATGCATTCGTAATTGTTTTGGCGAGTAGCTTCTCCCACATGAGTTGAATATAATTTGAAGGTAAAAGAAAATGCGTTTTGGAATAGATTGTAAGGGATGGAAAAGTTTCCAATAATAGTTCAACTTTGGTTACATAACTGAAAATGGAGTCAGTTTCATTTTATGGTGAACAATATAGCACTCACATATGCATGGCATTACACAGTTTGTGAAAGATATAATTATACAGAGACTTTTCCGTATCTATTTTAGACTGCAATCTTGTCATTTTATAGAAAATTAAGTAAGCTTAATTTGGGCATTGGATTCATGTCATTTTGATCTCTAAATCAAAAGTTATATGCGATTTGGTGTGGACGTGTCAAGTTGACCAACTAGTTAAAATGATTATTGTTAACTAATCATGGTGATATCAGAAATGAAATTTCTTATTGCTCTTGTGATCAATCAAATTAGTTTAACATGATTTGTTTTGATCAAACTTTCTAAAAAGTTGATGTGTTTATTTTTAGTCAATCAAATATCAATAAAGAATGTACTTCGGAAAGTTTAAAAAATTTGAACATATTTTTCTGTTTCTACACTATCGTAATATCTAAAACGTTAATGGTCCTTCGGGATGAAGATTTTGATGTTTATATCCATTTAGAGACATATTTTTATTAATACCATTCTTTTTTCTGGGTTATCATTATGTATCTAAGTTCCTGTTTCTCCTTTTTTTATGAACATGTGTATGTAGTCTTGCGTTTAGGTTTTCCATTTTTATGCTATGACAATATGTTGATTGGTCCATCTTGTTTTAATGATTGGCATCTTGAGATTTCTCCATTTATGATATCCTCCTTCATGCTTTATTATACTAAATCACCACATATCTATAGATCGGATACATTTTGCACCAGTAAGTGTTTGATTAGCATCGAGTCTTTTATTTTAATATTCTTGTGTATCTTTCAATTTATTGTGTTTTGTTGCATTTGGAAACTTGTTATCTCTTTAGACAAGTTGCGTTATAGTGTTCCTATTGTGTTTGTTTCTTTTATTGATCTATATGCGTTCATAATTGTTTTTGCGAGCGGCTTAACAAACATGAATTGAATACAACTTAAAGGGAGAATAAAATGCATTTTGGAATAGATTGTAACGGATGGACACTTTTCCAATAATAGTTAAACTTTGGATACATAACTGAAAATGGAGTTAGTTTCATTTTATGGTGAACAGCATAATACTCACATATGAGATTTAAAAATTTCGATCGTTTGGGTGAAGGTTTATGAATGAAGCAATATGCATGGTATTACACATTTTGTGAAAGATATGATTATACGGAGACATTGCCGTATCTATTTTAGTTTGAAATCAGGTCATAATATAGGAAATTAAGTAAGTTTTATGTGGTAGTTGGATTCATGTCATTTTGAGCTCTAACTCAAAACTTATGGGTGATTTAGTGTTGATGTGTCAAGTTGACCAACAAGTTAAAATGATCACTGGTACCCTATCATGTTGACATCAGAAACGAAATTTCTTGGGGCTCATGTAGTCAATCAAATTAGTCCATCATGATTTGTTTGATCAAAATTCTTAAAGGTTGATGTGTTTGTTTTTAGTCAATCCAATATCAATAAAGAATGTAATTCAGAATGTTTTAATAATTTCAACTTATTTTTCTGTTTCTATGTTATCGTAATACCTAAAACTTTAATATTCCTTCGGGATGAAGTTTTCAATGTTTCTATCCATTTAATGACGAATTCCTATTAATCCCATTCTTTTTTCATTTTATCATTATGTATCTAACTTCCTGTTTCTCCTTTGTTTAGGAACATGTGTACGTAGTATTGCGTTAATGCTTTCTATTTTTATGTTATGAAAGTATGTTGATTGATCCATGTTGCTATACTGATTGGTGTCTTTCGATTCCTCCATTCATGATGTCCTTCATGCTATATTGTACTTGATTACCACATATCTATAGATCGTATATATTTTCAACCCGGTAGGTGTTTGATTAGCATCGAGTCTTTTGTTTTCATGTTCTTATGTATCTTTCAATTCATTGTGTTTTATTGCATTTGGAGTCTTGTCATCTCTTGAATCAAGTTGTGTTATAGAATCCTATTTTATATGTTTCTTTTATTGATCTATATATGAATTGGTTTTTGCGAGCTACTTAACCCACATGATATTGAATACAACTTGAAGGGAGAAGAAAATGCGTTTTGGAATAGATTGTAACAGATGAACACTTTTCCTATAATAGTTAAACTTTAAATACATAACTGAAATGGAGGTAGTTTCATTTTATGGTGAACAACATAACACTCACATATGAGATTCAAAAATTCCGGTCATTTGGGTGAAGGTTTAATAATGAAGCAATATGCATGGCATTACACAGTTTGTGAAAATATGATTATACAGAGACTTTTCCTTCTCTATTTTAGTCTGAAATCTAGTCGTAATATAGAAAATTAGGTTAGCTTAATGTGGGCATTAGATTCATGTCATTCTGAGCTCTAAATCAAAAGTTATGGCTGATTTAGTGGGGACGTGTCAAGTTCATTAATTAGTTAAAATGATCATTGTTAACCGATCACTGTGATATCAGAAACAGTATTTCTTGGCGCATTTGTGATCAGTTGAACTAGTCCATCATGATTTGTTTGATCAAAATTTCTATAAATTTGATGTGTTTGTTTTAGTCAATCCAATATCTATAAAGAATGTAATTCGGAATGTTTTAAAAATTTAAACTTATTTTTCGGTTTGTACATTATTGTAATAACTAAAACCTTAAAGTTCCTTCGGGATGAATATTTCAATGTTTCTATCTAATTAGAGACACTTCTTATTAATCCCATTCTTTTTTTTGGGTTATCATTATATATCTAACTTCTTGTTTCTCCTTTGCTCATGAACATGTGCATATATTCATTGGCATCTTTAGATTCCTCCATTTATGATGTCCTTCATGCTAAATTTTACTTGATCACCACATATCTACATATCGTATATTTTTTGAACCTGGTAGGTGTTTGATTAGCATAAACTCCATAGTTTTCATCTTCTTGTGTATCTTTCAATTTATTTTTTGTTGCATTTGGAGTCTTGTTATCTCTTGAATCAAGTTGCGTTGTAGTATTCCTATTGTATATGTTTCTTTTATTGATCTATATGTGTTCATAATTGTTTTTGTGAGGGGCTTATCTCATATTATTTTAATACAACTTGAAGGGAGAAGAAAATGCATTTTGGAATAGATTGTAACGGATGGACACTTTTCCAATAATCATAAAACTTTGGATGCATAACTGAAAATGGAGTTAGTTTCATTTTATGGTGAACAATATAACATTCACATATGAGATTCAAAAATTCCGATCGTTTAGGTGAATGTTTATCAATGAAGCAATATGCATGGCATTACATTGTTTGTGAAAGATATAAATATAGGGATACTTTCCGTATCTATTTTAGTCTGAAATCCGGTCATAATATAGAAAATTAAGTTAGCATAATGTGAGCATTGGATTTATGTTATTTTGAGCTATAAATAAAAAATTATGGGCGATTTAGTATGGATGTTTCAAGTTGACTAACTAGTTAAAATGATCATTCTTAACCAATCACGTTGATATCAGAATTAAAATTTCTTGGTGCTCTTGTGAAAAGTCAAATTAGTCCATCATGATTTGTTTGATAAAAATTTCTAAAAAGTTGAATGTTTGTTTTAATCAATCCAATATCAATAAAAAATGTAATCCGGAAAGTTTTAAAAATTTGTACTTGTTTTCTGTTTCTACATTATTGTAATACCTAAAACCTTAATGTTTCTTCGGAATAAAAATTTCAATGTTTCTATCAGTTTAGAGAAGAATTCGTATTAATCCCATTCTTTTTTCTATGCTATCATTATGTGTCTAACTTCACATTTCTCCTTTGTTTATGAACACTTGTACGTAGTCTTGCGTTTAGGTTTTCCACTTTTATGTTATGAAAATATTTTGATTGATCCATTTTGTTTTAGTGATTGACATCTTTATATTCCTCTATTTATGATGTCCCTCATGCTACTTTATTCTTGATCGCAACATATCTATAGATTGTATATATTTTGCACCCGGTAGGCGTTTGATTAGCATCAAGTCTTTTGTTTTCAAGTTCTTGAATATCTCTCAACTCATTGTGTTTTGTTGGATTTTGGAGTCTTGTTATCATTTGAATCAAGTTGCATTATTGTATTCGTATTGTATATGTTTCTTTTATTGATCTATATACGTTCATATTGGTTTTTGTGACCCCCAAAACCCACAAGAATTGAATACAATTTGAAGCGAGAAGAAAATGCGTTTTGGAATAGATTGTAACGCATGCACACTTTTCCAATAATAGTTAAACTTTGGAAACACAACTGAAAATGGAGTTAGTTTCATTTTATTGTGAACAATATAACACTCACATATGAGATTAAAAATTCTGATCGTTTGGGTGAAAGTTTATCAGTGAAGCAATATGCATGGCTTTACGCAGTTTGTGAAAGTTATGATTATATGGAGACTTTTCCTTATCTATTTTAGTTTGAAAACTTACCATCATATAGAAAATTAATTTAGCTTAATGTGGGTGTTGGATTCATGTCATTCTGAGCTCTAAGTCAAAAGTTATGGGCGATTTAATATGATGTTTCAAGTTGACCAACTTGTTAAAATGATCATTGTTAACCAATCACGGTGATATCAGAAACAAGATTTCTTGGCGCTTTGTGATCAGTCAAACTACTCTATCATGATTTGTTTGATCAAAATTTATAAAAAAATGATGTGTGCGTTATAGTCAATCCAATATCAATAAAGAATGTAATCCGGGAAGTTTTAAAAATTTGTACTTATTTTTCGGTTTCTACGTTATTGTAATACCTAAAACCTTAATGTTCCTTCGAGATGATGATTTCAATGTTTCTATCAGTTTAGAGAAGAATTCTTATTAATCCCATTCTTTTTTGTATCTTATCGTTATATATCTAACTTCCCATTTCTCCTTTGTTTATGAACACTTGTACGTACTCTTGTGTTTAGGTTTTCAATTTTTATGTTATGAAAATATGTTGATTGATCCATTTTGTTTTACTGATTGACGTCTTTATATTCCTCCATTTATGATACCCTTCTTGCTACTTTATACTTGATCGCAACATATCTATAGATCGTACATATTTTGCAACCGGTAGGCGTTTGATTAGCATCGAATCTTTTGTTTTCAAGTTCTTCTGTGTCTCTCAATCCATTGTATTTTTTTGCATTCGGAGCCTTGTTTCCTCTTGAATAAAGTTGTGTTATAATATTCGTATTATATATGTTTCTTTTATTGATCTATATACGTTCATATTGGTTTTTGCGAGCGACATAACCCACACGAGTTGAATACAACTTGAAGGGAGAAGAAAATGCGTTTTGGAATATATTGTAACGCATGCACACTTTTCCAATAATAGTTAAAATTTTGATACAAAAATGAAAATGGAGTTAGTTTCATTTTATTGTGAACAACGTAACACTCACATAAGAGATTCAAAAATTCCAGTCGTTTGGGTGAAGATTTATCAATGAAGCAATATGCTTGGCATTACGCAGTTTGTGAAAGATATGATTATACGGAGACTTTTCCTTATCTATTTTAGTCTGAAATCTTGTCATAATATAAAAAATGAAGTTAGCCTAATGTGGGCGTTAGATTCAAGTAATTCTAGGCTCCAAATCAAAAGTTATGGGTGATTTAGTATGACGTTTCAAATTGACCAACAAGTTAAAATGATCATTGTTAACCAATCATGGTGATATCAGAAACAAGATTTCTTGGTGCTCTTGTGATCAGTCGAACTAGTCTATCATGATTTGTTAGATCAAAATTTCTAAAAAGTTGATGTGTGTGTTTTGGTGAAACCAATATCAATAAAAAATGTAATTCAGAAAGTTTTAAAAATTTGTACTTGTTTTTCGGTTTCTACGTTATTGTAATAATTAAAACCTTAATGTTCCTTCGGGATGATGATTTCAATGTTTCTATCAGTTTAGAGAAGAATTCTTATTACTCACATTCTTTTTTTTATGTTATCATTATGTATCTAACTTCCCATTTCTCCTTTGTTTATGAACACTTGTACGTAGTCATACGTTTAAGTTTTCCATTTTTATGTTATGAAAATATGTTGATTGATCCATTTTGTTTTACTGAATGACGTCTTTAGATTCCTCCATTTATGATGTCTTTCATGCTACTTTATACTTGATCGCAACATGTCTATAGATCGTATATATATTGCAACCGGTAGGTGTTTGATTAGCATCGAGTTGTTTGTTTTCAAGATCTTGTGTGTCTCTCAATTCATTGTATTTTATTGCATTCGGAGGTTTGTTATCTCTTGAATCTAGTAGCGTTAAAATATTCGTATTGTATATGTTTCTTTTATTAATCAATATACGTTCATATTGGTTTTTGCGAGTGACAACCCACACGAGTTGAATACAACTTGAAGGCAAGAAAATGCGTTTTGAAATACATTGTAACGCATGCACGCTTTTTGAATAATAGTTAAACTTTGGATACATAACTGAAAATGGTGTTAGTTTCATTTTATTGTGAACAATATAACACTTACATATGAGATTCAAAAATTCCGGTCGTTTGGGTGAAGGATTATCAATGAAGCAATATGCATGGCATTACGAATTTTACGAAAGATATGATTACGGAGACTTTTCCTTATAGAAAATTAAGTTAGCTTAATCTTGCCATAGTATAGAAAATTAAGTTAGCTTAATGTGGGCGTTGGATTCATGTCATTCTGAGCTTTAAGTCAAGAGTTATGGGCGATTTAGTATGACGTTTCAAGTTGACCAACTAGATTAAATGATCATCGTTAACCAATCGCGGTGATATCAGAAACAAGATTTCTTTGTGCTCTTGTGATCAGTCAAACTAGTCTATCATGATTAGTCTTATCAAAATTTCTAGCAAGTTGATATGTGTGTTTTAGTCAATCCAATATCAATAAAGAATGTAATTCGGAATGCTTTAAAAATTTGTACTTATTTTTTGGTTTCTACATTATTGTAGTACCTAAAACCTTAATGTTCCTTCGTGATGATAATTTCAATGTGTCTATCAGTTTAAAGAACAATTCTTATTAATCCTATTCTTTTTTGTATCTTATCATTATGTATCTAACTTCACATTTCTCATTTGTTTATGAACACTTATACGTAGTCTTGTGTTTAGCTTTTCAATTTTTATGTTATGAAATATGTTGATCGATCCATTTTGTTTTACTGATTGACGTCTTTATATTCCTCCATTTATGATTTCCTTCATGCTACTTTATACTTGATCGCAACATATCTATAGATCGCATATATTTTGCACCCGGTAGGCGTTTGATTAGCATCGAGTCTTTTGTTTTCAAGTTCTTTTGTATCTCTCAGTTAATTGTATTTTGTTGTATTCGGAGCCTTGTTATCTCTTGAATCAAGTTGCGTTATATTTTTCGTATTGTATATGTTTCTTTTATTGATAAATATACGTTCATATTGGTTTTTGCGAGCGACATAACCCACACGAGATGAATACAACTTAAAGGGTGAAAAAATGCATTTTGGAATGGATTGTAACGCATGCACTCTTTTCCAATAATAGTTAAACTTTGGATACATAACTGAGAATGGAGTTAGTGTCATTTTATTGTGAACAATATAACACTCACATATGAGATTCAAAAATTCCGGTCGTTTGGGTGAAGGTTTATCAATGAAGCAATATGCATGACATTACGCAATTTGTGAAAGATATGATTACACGGAGACTTTTCCTTATCTATTTTAGTATGAAATCTTGCCATAATATAGAAAATTAAGTGAGCTTAATGTGGGTGTTGGATTCATGTCATTTTGAGCTCTAAATCAAAAGTTATGGGCGATTTAGTATGACGTTTCAAGTTGACCAACTAGTTAAAATGATCACTGTTAACCAATCACGATGATATCAGAAACAAGATTTCTTGGCGCTATTGTGATCAGTTAAACTAGTCTATCATGATTTGTTTGATCAAAATTTCTAAAAAGTTGATGTGTGTGTTTTAGTCAATCCAACATCAATAAAGAATGCAATCCAGAAAGTTTAAAAAAGTTGTACTTATTTTTCAGTTTCTACGTTATTGTAATACCTAAAACCTTAATGTTCCTAGGGATGATGATTTTAATGTTTCTATCAGTTAAGAGAAGAATTCTTATTAATCCTATTCTTTTTTGTATCTTATCATTATGTATCTAACTTCCCATTTCTCCTTTGTTTATGAACACTTGTTCGTAGTTTTGCGTTTAGGTTTTCCATTTTTATGTTATGAAAATATGTTGATTGATCCATTTTGTTTTACTGATTGACGTGTTTATATTCCTACATTTGTGATGTCCTTCGTGCTGGTTTATACTTGATCGCAACATATATATAGGTCGTATATATTTTGCACACGGTAGGCGTTTGATTAGCATCGAGTCTTTTGTTTTCAAGCTTTTGTGTATGCCTCAATTCATTGTATTTTGTTGCATTCTGAGCCTTGTTATCTCTTGAATCAAGTTGTGTTATATTATTCATGTTGTATATGATTCTTTTATTGATCTATATACGTTCATATTGGTTTTTGCGAGCGACATAACCCACACGAGATGAATACAACTTGAAGGAAGAAGAAAATGCATTTTGGAATAGATTGTAACACATGCACACTTTCCCAATCATAGTTACTTAACTGGAAATGGAGTTAGTTTCACTTTATTGTGAACAATATAACACTCACTTATGAGATTCAAAAATTCCGGTTGTTTGGGTGAAGGTTTATCAATGAAGCAATATGCATGGCATTATGCATTTTGTGAAAGATATGCTTATATGGAGACTATTCCTCATCTATTTTAGTATGAAATCTTGCCGTAATATAGCAAAAAAAGTTAGTTTAATGTGGGCATTAGATTCATGTCATTTTGAGCTCTAAATAAAATGTTATGGGCGATTTATTATGACGTTTCAAGTTAATCAACTAGTTAAAATGATCATTGTTAACCAATCACGGTGATATCAGAAACAAGATTTCTTGGTGCTCTTGTGATCAGTCAAACTAGTGTATCATGATTTGTTTAGTCAAAATTTCTAAAAAAATTGATGTGTGTGTTTTTGTCAATGCAATATCAATAAAGAATGTAATCCGGAAAGTTTAAAAATTTGTACTTATATTTCGGTTTCTACGTTACTGTAAAACCTTAATGTTCCTTTAGGATGATTGATGGGGACATCAGGTCGTATGGCCAGCCAGGAGACCAGACTGGCCGACCAGGGAGCTTGCCCGAGACAGCCGGGCCATTTGGCACGTCTGCCGGCCCAAGCGGTACCTTCGGACCCTCGACCAACAGGACCGGACCGATCAGCATTGCCGGCGGAGAGGCCCAAACCTCCGGCACAATTGGTGGCGACGTTGATGACATGGCCGGTCCCCTTGGTGACGCCACCGACACCGGTATCAACTTGGCCGGTCTAGAAGGCATTCCGGCTAGCACCTCGCACAATCCTGCCGGTACAGCCGATCCAGCCGAGTATATGGGCATTTCAGCATCTACACAAGGAGACTCGGACCAGATAAGCTACCAGCTTCAGGAAATGCATCTAGAGGAAGTCTCTACACTAGTGGTGCCACCAGGAGCAATGACAAGGAGCAGTTCAGCTTATGGGTCGACAAGCTCCTAGAGGAAGATCGACTAAGGACAGTGGGCCAGAAGTGCAAAGAAAAGTCCAATGGCTTCTCAACAATGCAAGGGACTTCAGAAACTTGGGCTTTAGTGGCAAGAGAGGTCATGATACAAGCCTCGATTCAAGGCTTATATGCGCGTGGGCTTTTTGGAGAAGATTAGGTGAGAAACTCGACCTTAGACTTCTTGGATAGGGGTTTTTGGGTTGGTATTTGATGGAAGGGTGAAATGAACCACACGAGGTGTGATGAACCTCGTGATAAATCACAAACTTAGAGCTAGGAGGGCTGGTCTCAACTAGGTTCTAAGCGCACAAGTCTCTTTGAGAAAAGCTTGTAGGAAGAAAGTTCTACTTTATTAATATCAAAAAGGTTGTCGAACTACAATGCTGGAAGGAGCCTTATTAATATGCTCGACAGCTTGACCTTCTAGGGTCGAGTCAAAGAAAGAAAAGGAAAGTTTACAAAAGTGCACAAATGGAAAATGTACACAAGTGCATAACCGAAAAAGGATCTATTCCTAAAATGTCTTTGACTCAAAAATGTAAACAATCTAGATCCTACCCTGCAAAACAGAAAGAGGCATATATTCGAATTGAAAACTTACCTTTCTTACCTCACGGCCAAGAAATGGAAGGTGGCCATCCTTGTGGCATGCACGCGCCTTGCTCCTAGTCTTCGACTTGGAGTAGGGTTAGAAATCTTTGGGCCCTGACCTCTCTTGCCACTAAAGCCCAAGTCTCTGAAGTCCCTTGCATTGTTGAGAAGCCCTTGGACTTTTCTTTGCACTTCTGGCCTACTGTCCTTAGTCGATCTTCCTCTAGGAGCTTGTCAACCCATAAGCTGAACTTGTGGAAGAGTGCTTTTGATCTGCTCCTTGTCATACCTCATGGTGGCACCACTGGTGTAGAGACTTCCTCTAGATGCATGTCCTGAACCTGGTAGCATATCTGGTCTGAGTCTCCTTGTGTAGATGCTGAAATGCCCGTGTACTCGGCTGAATCGGCTGTACCGGCTGGATTGTGCGAGGTGCTGGCCAGAATGCCTTCTGGACCGGCCAAGTTGATCCCGGAGTCGGCGGCGTCACCAATGGGACCGGCGGTGTCATCCACATCGCCGCCAGTTGTGCCAGAGGTTTGGGCCTCTCCGCCGGCAATCCTGATCGGTCTGGTCCTGTTGGTCGAGGGTCCGGCGGAACCGCTTGGGCCGGCAGTCGTGCCAAATGGCCCGGCTGTCTCGGGCAAGCTCCCTGGTCGGCCAGTCTGGTCTCCTGGCCGGCCATACGACCTGATGTCCCCATCATCCCCTCCCTCTTCAGTAGTTTTTGACCTCAAAGCTGGTTCAACTGCATGGAAAGGGGCTAAGTCAGTTACGTTGAATGTGTTGGACACATTAAACTCACCTGGGAGCTCGATCCGGTAGGCGTTGTTGTTGATCCTCTCCAGCACTCTGAATGGTCCATCTCCTCTTTGTGCTAGCTTGAAACTCCTTAGGTTGGGGAACCTCTCCTGCCGTAGGTGTAGCCACACCCAATCGCCTGGTTAAAAGATCACCTCCTTTCTTCCCTTGTTAGCATGAGTCATGTACTGCCCGGTCCTCTTCTCCAAGTTCTCTGTTACCTACTGGTGTAGCTTCCTTATGTACTCCGCCTTGGATGCTCCTTTGAGGTTGGTCATCTCTGCTAGTGGGAGTGGCGTTTGCTCCAATGGCGTGAGAGGGTTGACGTCGTATACTACTTCAAAGGGTGTCTTCTTGGTTGCTGAGTGCACGGCTCCGTTGTAAGCAAACTCTATGAATGGCAGGCACTCCACCCAAGTCTTGATGTTCTTCCCTAGTGTAGTCCTGAGAAGAGTTGATAGTGTCCGGTTGACAACTTCTATTTGGCCATCGGTTTGAGGATGGCAGGTGGTAGAGAAGAGTAGCTTCGTGCCTAGCTTCCTCCAATGGGTCCTCAAGAAATGGCTGAGGAACTTGGTGTCTCTGTCTGACACGATGGTCCTTGGCACTCCATGAAGCCGTACTATCTCCCTTAAAAACAGCTTGGCTGTTTGTGTGGCATCATTAACATTGGCACACGGAATGAAGTGGGCCATCTTGGAGAATCTGTCCACCACTACAAAGATGGCATCTTTGTGGTTGATCTTGGGCAGACCTAGAACTAAGTCCATTGAGATGTCCACCCATGGATGTGTAGGTATGGGCAGTGGGAGATACAACCCGTGAGGGTGCACTCGGGACTTCGCCTTTTTGCAGGTGATGCACCTTGCACAATGGGCTTCTACTGACCTTTTGATGTGTGACCAGTAGAAGTGCTCCTTGACCACTGCTAGAGTCTTGTCGACACCAAAATGGCCCATGAGTCCTCCTCCATGAGCTTCTCGGATGATAAGCTCTTGTAGTGATCCTTGTTGTATGCACAGCCTTCTCTCTCGGAACAAGAATCCCTCATAGATGTAAAATTTGCCATGACTCCCTGTGCCACACTCCTTGTAGCTCTCAGCAAAGTCAATATCATCCTTGTATAGGTCCTTGATGTGCTCGAATCCTAGGACCTTTTCCTCCATGGTGGATATCAAGGCAAACCTCCTTGATAATGCATCGACTACCACATGAACTTGATGATGACGTACTTGATGACGTACGGGAAGGTCTCTATGAACTCCATCCACCTAGCATGTCTCCTCTTGAGATTGGTTTGCCCTCTGAGGTGTTTGAGAGTCTCGTGATCAGTGTGGATCACAAACTCCTTGGACAGCAAGTAATGCTGCCAAGTCTCCAATGCTCGGACCAGGGCATAAAGCTCCTTGTCGTAGGTGGGGTAGTTCAGTGAAGCACCACCTAGCTTCTCACTGAAGTATGCCACTGGCCTCCCTCCTTGGGTTAGCACTGCTCCTATGCCTATTCCAGAGGCATCACACTCCACTTCAAATGTCTTGTTGAAGTCGGGCAGGACTAGCACTGGTGCATGTGTAAGGGTGTCCTTCAAGACCTGAAATGCCTTCTCCTGAGCTTCTCCCCAGCTGAATCCCACCTTCTTCTTCACTACTGCCGTCAATGGTGAGGCAATACTGCTGAAGTTGGGCACGAATTTCCTGTAGAAGCTGGCCAGTCCGTGGAAGCTCCTCACTTGAGTGATATACCAGTAGAAGTGCTCCTTGACCACTGCTAGAGTCTTGGCGACACCAAAGTGGCCCATGAGTCCTCCTCCATGAGCTTCTCGGATGATAAGCTCTCGTAGTGATCCTTGTGGTATGCACAACCTTCTCTCTCGGAACAAGAATCCCTCATAGATGTAAAATTTGCCATGACTCCCTGTGCCACACTCCTTGTAGCTCTCAAAAAAGTCAGAATCATCCTTGTATAGGTCCTTGATGTGCTCGAATCCTAGGACCTTTTCCTCCATGGTGAATATCAATGAAAATCTCCTTGATAGTGCATCGGCTACCACATTGTCTTTGCCCTTCTTATACTTGATGACGTACGGGATGGTCTCTATGAACTCCATCCACCTGGCATGTCTCCTCTTGAGATTGGTTTGCCCTCTGAGGTGTTTGAGAGTCTCGTGATCAGTGTGGATCACAAACTCCTTGGAAAGCAAGTAATGGTGCCAAGTCTCCAATGCTCGGACCAGGGCATAAAGCTCCTTGTCGTAGGTGGGGTAGTTCAGTGAGGCACCACCTAGCTTCTGACTGAAGTATGCCACTGGCCTCCCTCCTTGGGTTAGCACTGCTCCTATGCCTATTCCAGAGGCATCACACTCCACTTCAAACGTCTTGTTGAAGTCGGGCAGGACTAGCACTGGTGCATGTGTAAGGCTGTCCTTCAAGGCCTGGAATGCCTTCTCCTGAGCTTCTCCCCAGCTGAATCCCACCTTCTTCTTCACTACTGCCGTCAATGGTGAGGCAATACTGCTGAAGTTGGGCACGAATTTCCTGTAGAAGCTGGCCAGTCCGTGGAAGCTCCTCACTTGAGTGATATACCAGTAGAAGTGCTCCTTGACCACTGCTAGAGTCTTGGCGACACCAAAGTGGCCCATGAGTCCTCCTCCATGAGCTTCTCGGATGATAAGCTCTCGTAGTGATCCTTGTGGTATGCACAACCTTCTCTCTCGGAACAAGAATCCCTCATAGATGTAAAATTTGCCATGACTCCCTGTGCCACACTCCTTGTAGCTCTCAGCAAAGTCAGGATCATCCTTGTATAGGTCCTTCATGTGCTCGAATCCTAGGACCTTTTCCTCCATGGTGGATATCAAGGCAAACCTCCTTGATAGTGCATCGGCTACCACATTGTCTTTGCCCTTCTCATACTTGATGACATACGGGAAGGTCTCTATGAACTCCATCCACCTGGCATGTCTCCTCTTGAGATTGGTTTGCCCTCTGAGGTGTTTGAGAGTCTCGTGATCAGTGTGGATCACAAACTCCTTGGAAAGCAAGTAATGGTGCCAAGTCTCCAATGCTCGGACCAGGGCATAAAGCTCCTTGTCGTAGGTGGGGTAGTTCAGTGAGGCACCACCTAGCTTCTGACTGAAGTATGCCACTGGCCTCCCTCCTTGGGTTAGCACTGCTCCTATGCCTATTCCAGAGGCATCACACTCCACTTCAAACGTCTTGTTGAAGTCGGGCAGGACTAGCACTGGTGCATGTGTAAGGGTGTCCTTCAAGGCCTGGAATGCCTTCTCCTGATCTTCTCCCCAACTGAATCCCACGTTCTTCTTCACTACTGCCATCAATGGTGAGGCAATACTGCTGAAGTTGGGCACGAATTTCCTGTAGAAGCTGGCCAGTATGTGGAAGCTCCTCAATTGGCTGATGTTGCTTGGTGTTGGCCATTCTTGTATGGCTCGAATCTTCTCTTCATCAACCTGTAGGCCCTGTGAATTTACAACAAAACATAAGAAGACAAGTTTATCAGTACACAAGATGCACTTCTTGAGATTGGCATAAAGCTCTTCTTGTCGAAGGGTTTTAAGCACCAACTCAAGATGTGTGAGGTGATCCCTTAAGCATTTACTATAAACCAATATGTCATCGAAATAAACTACAACGAACTTACTGATGTACGCCCTAAGAACTTGGTTCATAAGGCGCATGAAGGTGCTTGGGGGCATTAGTCAAGCCGAATGGCATGACTGTCCACTCGTAAAGCCCTTGCTTTGTCTTGAAAGCAGTCTTCCATTCATCACCTTCTTTCATCCTGACCTGGTGGTATCCACTCTTAAGGTCTATCTTGGAGAAGCCCGTGGCTCCACTCAGCTCATCTAGCATGTCATCCAGCCATGGTATCGGATGCCAGTACTTGACTGTGATGTTGTTGATTGCTTGGCAGTCCACGCACATTCGCCAAGTCCCATCCTTCTTGGGCACTAGTAGCACTGGCACGGCACATGGACGGAGGCTCTCTCGAACATAGCCTTTCTCCAGGAGCTCCTTGACTTGCTTCTCAAGCTCCTTGGACTCCTATGGATTCATCCGGTAGGCTGGCCGGTTGGGCAGGGCTGCTCCGGACACTAGGTCGATCTGGTGCTCTATGCCACGTAAAGGAGGCAAGCCAGCTGGCATCTCCTCTGGGAACACATCCTGGAACTTGTTGAGGAGAGTTGCTACTTCAGGAGGTAGCTCTACCTGTTCCTGTTCTATACTCAAAATTTATTTGAAGACCATTACTAACATTAAATCCTTCGAGGCTAATGCTCTCCGGACATGGCTTGGTTGAATAAGAAAATTAGACTTGACAAGTTTCTTTTCCTTACTCATTTGGAGTTGTAGCTCGTGTACCTGGGCAGGTGTAAGAGGAGACAAGCTGACCTTTCTTTTGTCATGCACAAAAGTGTAGAGATTGGTTCGGCCATCATGCATGGTCTCTTTGTCAAACTGCCATGGCCTTCCTAGCAGAAGATGGCCAGCTTGCATGGGCACCACGTCGCACAAGACTTGGTCTTGGTACTTGCCCACACTGAATGGCACAGTGACTTGCTCATGTATCTTGAGCTCCATTTTGTCATCTAGCCATCTCAGTCTATATGGTCGAGGGTGCCTTGTCTTCTCTTGACCTAGCCTATCAACCATGTATGCACTAGCAACGTTAGTGCAAGAACCACCATCTATGATGAGGTTACATACCTTGCCCTTGATGGTGCAACGGCTGTGGAAGATGATCTCCCTCTGGCTAGTCTCTGAGGGATCCACCATTGCACTGAGAATGCGTCTAGTGACCAGCACTTCCCCCACATCAGGGTACTCAATGTCACCGTATTCTCCTTCTGGTTCGTAGTCTTCTTCATCTTGGGATTCATACTCTCCAGCTTCCGTAATCAACATGACCCGGTTGTTTGGGCTTTCTCTTGAGATGTGTCCGCGACCCCTACACTTGAAACAAGTGATGTCACATGATCTTTGAGGGTTAGAGGACTTACAAGGCTCTCTCTAGTCACGGGTTGGCTCATGAGGCTTGCTCTTGAACCGTGACTCGATCTCTATGCTTTTGCCTTTGTCTACGGGCTTGGGAATGTTGCTTGGTGCCCAGACGTCTTAGGCTTGTTGCAGATGTCATGGCTCTTACGTTTGATGTGCTGCTCAGCCTGAACAGATAAGTGGAACAAGTCTTTGAAGTCGTTGTAGATTTGCCTTTCCACCTTGCGGCTGATTCTTTCTTGGAGTCCATCCAAGAATTGTGCCATCAAAGCTTTCTCATCGTCATTGAGTTCAGCATGTTCCTTAGTCTCTCAAACTCTTCATAGTACTCCTCTACTGATCTGGTACCCTGCTTAAGAGTACGAAAACGTCGATGCAAATCTCTATGAAAATAAGGTGGAGCAAACCTTTGTCTCATGAGGTCTTTCATGTCGACCCATGAGTCCACAGGCCTAAATCCTTTCCTCCTTCGGTCAGACACCTCACGATCCCACCAGATGAGGGCATTGTCCATGAGTTGGGCAACTGCCATGGAGACTCTCCTAGGGCCTGGTTGGTTGTAGTGATCGAAGATGTGATCCATCCTTCTCTCCCAATCTAGGTAGGCCTCGGGGTCTACTTTTCCTGCAAAACTCGGAGGTGTTAGCTTAACATCAGGATGAGTTACCCAGTTTTAGGCATGTTCATCTCCATCCTCATGATGTCTAGGAGGCATCCTTGATCTCTGGTGATGTCCATATGGCTCGAAGCCATCACCTTCTGCCTCTGGTTGCCGTGGAGGTCCTCTCGGCCTATGGTGATAGTTATGAGGTTGTGCGTCCTCATCTCCATCTGGCTGGGGCTCCTCCTGTTCATGCCGTGTCCTAAGGTGCTCAGGACCCTCAGCACGGTCTTGCTCAGCTCTCACGTGGCTTATGGCCTGGAATCTCATAGGCCTCTCCACGCGCTCCCACCTCTCGCCTATTGATGCGAATTGCGTTTGGAGGGTGGTGAACATGGCCATCATGGCCTCAGCTGCATCTCTATTCTCTTCTGCCATTGTGCTACAAGAAAGAAACACAATTTATTTTTCTCCTAAGTGGATTAGGAGGGTTTTCTTTTAAAGGGGAATTCGAATTTGCAAAACGGAAAAAGTTGAGAAAAAGGAAAAACCTGAAAAAAGGAAAGTTTAGAAAAATGGAAACTTCCTACAACTTGTGCTAGCTGTCCAATTCGAATTTTTTTGGTATTTTTCCTAATTTTTTTTCTTTTCTTTTTAATTTAACTTAAAAATAATGGAAATATGATTTGAACAAAAAGGAAAACGTGAATGGCAATGCAAAAATGATTCTAAGCCCTAGTGATACACGTAGAAGCTAGATGCACTCGGTTTGAACTTAGATGTTATTTTTTTATTTTTCTTGAATGAAACTTAAACTAATGCAAGAACTAGAAACAAAACAAGTTAAAGTATAGAAACAACCTGGTTTAGGATCTTTAAGCTCTGATACCAAAATGATACAAGCCTCGATTCAAGGCTTATATGCGCGTGGGCTGTTTGGAGAAGGTTAGGTGAGAAACTCGACCTTAGACTTCTTGGATAGGGGTTTTTGGGTTGGTATTTGATTGAAGGGTGAAGTGAACCACACAAGGGGTGATGAACCTCGTGATAAATCACAAACTTAGAGCTAGGAGGGCTGGTCTCAACTAGGTTCTAAGCGCACAAGTCTCTTTTGAGAGAAAGCTTGTAGGAAGAAAGTTCTACTTTATTAATATCAAAAAGGTTGTCGAACTACAATGCTGGAAGGAGCCTTATAAATATGCTCGACAGCATGACCTTCTAGGGTCGACTCAAAGAAAGAAAAGGAAAGATTACAAAAGTGCACAAATGGAAAATGTACAAAAATGCATAACCGAAAAAGGACATATTCCTAAAATGTCTTTGACTCAAAAATGTAAAGAATCTAAATCTTACCCGCAAAACAGAAAGAGGCAAATATCCAAATTGAAAAAATACCTTTCTTATCTCACGGCCAAGAAATGGAAGGTGGCTGTCCTTGTGGCATGCACGCGCCTTGCTCCTAGTCTTCGACTAGGAGTAGGGTTAGGAATCTTTGGGCCCTAACCTCTCTTGCCACTAAAGCCCAAGTCTCTGAAGTCCCTTGCATTGTTGAAAAGCCTTTGGACTCTTCTTTGCACTTCTGGCCCACTGTCCTTAGTCGATCTTCTTCTAGGAGCTTGTCGACCCATAAGCTGAACTTGTGGAAGAGTGCTCTTGATCTGCTCCTTGTCTTTGCTCCTGGTGGCACCACTGGTGTAGAGACTTCTTCTAGATGCATGTTCTCAAGCTGGTAGCTTATCTGGTCCAAGTCTCCTTGTGTAGATGCTGAAATGCCCATGTACTCGGCTGGATCGGCTGTACCGGCTGGACTGTGCGACATGCTGGCCGGAGTGCCTTCTGGACCGGCCAAGTTGATCCCGGATTCGGCGGCATCACCAAGGGGACCAGCGGTGTCATCCACATCACCACCAATTGTGCCGGAGGTATGGGCCTCTCCCCCGGCAATGCTGATCGGTCCGGTCCTGTTGGTCGAGGGTCCGGCGGTACCGCTTGGGCCGGTAGACGTGCCAAATGGCCCGGCTGTCTCGGGCAAGCTTCTTGGTCGGCCAGTCTAGTCTTCTTGCCGGCCATACGACCTGATGTCCCCATCACTTTGTATAAAGGATGTAGAGATGGATTATCGCATGTATCTACTACAAGCAGGTTGATGACGATAAAGACGGATTTCAACTTGGCTGAAGATTGTGTGAATGCAATAGCTGATTTTGTTGCAGATATATTACCTGAAGATAATATTGCACCTGTTTCATATTACGAGGTTCAAAAACTTGTAGCTGGTCTTGGATTGCTATATCAGATGATCGATGTATGTATTGACAACTGCATGGTGTATTGGAGAAATGATGAAAACCGCATGAAGTGCCGATTTTGTCCCAGCCCTCGATTTCAAGAGACATGTGGGAGAGTACCTGATTAGGTCATCGGTACAACCCCTGGCCAACCTCCCGGCCCGGCCTGCCCAAGGAACACAAAGGCGGCCAAATACGCGCAAAAGGATACATGGGTGTATCTTCATGAATCCATGCTTAACCAAGATGCGGCCAGCAAAGACCAAATCTGGCCTATAATCCTGACTCACAGAGGACACGCGGCAACATGGAGCTCACCCCAAACAAGGCCAGATCAAGTCATGCACCATACATCAAAATGGAGTTTTCAAAACATGCCATATCTGGAACTTTCCTTATATGAAAGTCTCCAAACGTTTCTTTGGCAACCAGGAGACTTTTTGGTACTTCTAGGAGCTCCCTTAAGCACTTCTAGAAGCTCAAACACGCCTTGGACCAGGCGGGTCCATCCGTGCCTTCGAATGAACCGATTGGAGACGTTTATGGCAAGTGAGATGGCCAACTGGTTTAATCACTTGCAAACCAAAAACATGGCGTCCAGGAGATATTATTAACGCCCTAAGGAAGCCCAAAATAAACCTACCATGCACCAGCCACCAGAGGATCAGGCTAATCCCTTTCCTCCAAGACTTGCCATATATGGACCAAAGTGATCTTAATGTGTTCAGATTGCAATATATCTATTCTTTGCAACTTGGGCACATATTGAAGACTTTCCAAAGCATCCAGGATGTACCTAGACACATTGCATTCGCCCCAAAGCTCTCAAGATACAAGCATATAAACTTTCCTTGTTGGCCAAACTAGACATTAATGGCCAACATCCATATATTTTAAATGTATGATTTCCTTTTCTCCTTTTTAGGTTTAGGATCATTTCTAGGAGCACTATATAAGCTCAGCACGACCTCATTGTAAAGATAGACCACAATTGAAATTAAATTTGAATACAAATATATTTTCTTCAAAGCCTTGTCTTTGAGTCTTGTTCTTGTTCTTTAGAAATAAAGTGTGTGATTCACTTCCTTTCTATTGAAGCCACGGCCAGGTTAGTTTGAGAGATTCAAACTCCCTTGGTTCACATTTGATCGTGTGATTTGATCAAAACCCTCTCCTTTTAGTTCCCTTGCCCGCTTAAGCCAAGAGAGATTCTCGGTCTTGCGAGTCACGGTCGTACCGCTTGTGAGATTGATATTCAATCTTACATCATTTGGTATCAGAGCTAAAAGCTCCTATCTCAGGTTGTGTTAATCCAACCTTTATCCTTTATTTTTTATGCTTTTGTTTTGCATTTTTCTTATTTACATCTTATCAAAAAAACCAAATAAAAATATTTGTTCTTATTCTTCATTTGCATTGTTTCTTGTTGATTCTTGTTGTTTTTTTTGTTTGCTCTCATATAAATCTAAAACCAACTCAAAAAAATTGTATTTCATGTTTACTTAATTTCGTTCATCATAAGAAAGAAAAACCAAAAAAATCTAAGCATCACTCATTTTGTTATTTTCGAATTTAGTTACTAGTAAAGTTAGAAAAAAGAAAGATTCATTGAATATTGTTTTCTCGTCCTAAATTAATTTAAAATATCAAAAAACCAAATAGAATATTGTATTTTAGTTTGCTTTAAAGTTAGTTTCCAAAAGAAACAAAAACAAAAACCTCAAAATATTTACTTGTATTGATTTTCCTTTTACTACTACTTATGTGTTAATATCATATATTCACTAGAGTGTAGTTTCCTTATTTGTTGATTTGGGCCTGATATCTCTTTTTATTGTTGTGCAAGGTACAAAATTTAAAGATGGAGCACTATGATGAAGAAGAAGACACCATGAGCATACCACAAACTGATTGTAGTCTAAACAACAACTATGATCAATGCCTAAGCACCAGCGAGTGTGACTATGCATAAGAGTCATGGAATCAAGACTATTTGGAGACTGATTTTAGGGAAGAATCAGATGGAGAAAACCTTGAACCAGAACCACTAGATTATGACCAAGACTTGTCCGACGTAGATGATTCTAATGGATAAGGGACATGGCATGAAGACTATTCAGAATATCATTTTGACAATGAAACTGAAGTTGAAGAACTCAAACCAGAGCCACCAGACTACTATTCCACTGACAGAAGCTGGCCAAAGAAAATTACACCTTGCCATTTCGTTGTGTCAAGCCGAGTGCCAACCTACACCACTCCAACTAGATCAAGAAATCAGACAAGTAAGGTATATGTTTACAATTCCAAATCTCTAACCTTTTCAGGGTATAACAAGGACCCAGATGAATACCTCCGATGGGAAACCAACATGAAACAATGGAAGCGCTCAAAAAACATCCCCAAAGAAGAGAAACTCTCATATGTCGTTTATATGCTCATTGGAGATGCCTACAATTGGTGGTTGAAGGAAAATGCACGGACCTTCTACAATAAACCAGTCCTTGATTGGGGAGACCTTAAGGCACGAATTTATAGAGAGTTTGCGAAGAAGTACCAAACACGCAGAAACATCGCCACACAACCTATGCACCCAACAACATCGAGGAGTGAGATGTCTACACCAAACATGCAGCCCTTTCATAAGGCCAAGATTGCCTACTGCTCTGATCATAAAAACGTGTTTTCATACACCTTAGAAGGACAAAAGGTAGCTAAGCAGATGGTCTAAACAAAAATTGACCAGCAAGTTCGAAAGCCTCAAGCCATAGCACACATGCAACCATCAACGCCATTGCTTGGAATACACGGAAAGGGAACGCCAGGTAAGTCCTCTAACAATGTGAAAATAGATGAAATTATATGCTATAGATGTCAAAGAAGAGGACACTTTGCTAAGACATGTCCAACTAGACAACTAATCACAAGCTTACAAGTAGAACGCGAAAATGTTAAGCCTAAAAGTGTTAAGGCAATAAAGGAGCTTCAAATTGAAATTTCCATTACTAGCATAATGCATTTGTATTTGCCAAAGGTTGCTGAAACAGGTCTAATAAAGCAAGGATTCATCAAAGATCAAGAAGACCCAACTCCTACATTAAACCAATTTTCGGAATCAAGAGGAGACCGTGGAGAACCCAACACCTTTGAGGCAAAGCAAAGCCACCAGATGCTACGCAAAGGATTAATTTCTTCCTTTCTTATCAGGGAGCAACGGCAAGATGCACCATGGCCACATCCTAACCATATAAGGGCCATAAACCGAGGTAATACCCTAAACCCACAAGTAAATCAAGGTTTTAACTTGCCTTCTCTATGTGCAGGCAAAACTGTTTTGAGGGAAAAACATTTCAAAGGGGGAGGGTATGATGAGGTCATCGGTACAACCCCTGGCCAACCTCCCGGCCCGGCCGGCCCAAGGAACACAAAGCCGGCCAAATACACGCAAAAGGATACATGGGTGTATCTTCATGAATCCATGCTTAACCAAGATGCGGCCAGCAAAGACCAAACCTGGCCTATAATCCTAACTCACAGAGAACACGCGGCGACATGGAGCTCACCCCAAACAAGGCCAGATCAAGTGATGCACCATACATCAAATTGGAGTTTTCAAAACATGCCATATCTGGAACTTTCCTTATATGAAAGTCTCCAAACGTTTCTTTGGCAACCAGGAGACTTTTTGGTACTTCTAGGAGCTCCCTTAAGCACTTCTAGAAGCTCAAACACGCCTTGGACCAGGCGGGTCCATCCGTGCCTTCGAATGAAACGATTGGAGATGTTTATGGCAAGTGAGATGGCCAACTGGTTTAATCACTCGCAAACCAAAACATGGCGTCCAGGAGATATTATTAACGCCCTAAGGAAGCCCAAAATAAACCTACCATGCACCAGCCACCAGAGGATCATGCGAATCCCTTTCCTCCAAGACTTGCCATATATGGACCAAAGTGATCTTAATGTGTTCAGATTGCAATATATCTATTCTTTGCAACTTGGGCACATATTGAAGACTTTCAAAAGCATTCAGGATGTACCTAGACACATTGAATTCGCCCCAAAGCTCTCAAGATACAAGCATATAAACTTTCCTTGTTGGCCAAACTAGACATTAATGGCCAACAACCATATATTTTAAATGTATGATTTCCTTTTCTCCTTTTTAGGTTTAGGACCATTTCTAGGAGCACTATATAAGCTCAGCACGACCTCATTGTAAAGATAGACCACAATTGAAATTAAATTTGAATACAAATATATTTTCTTCAAAGCCTTGTCTTTGAGTCTTGTTCTTGTTCTTTAGAAAATAAAGTGTGTGATTCACTTCCTTTCTATTGAAGCCACGGCCAGGTTAGTTTGAGAGATTCAAACTCCCTTGGTTCACCTTTGATCGTGTGATTCGATCAAAACCCCCTCCTTTTAGTTCCCTTGCCGCTTAAGCCAAGAGAGATTCTCGGTCTTGCGAGTCACGGCCGTACCGCTTGTGAGATTGATATTCAATCTTACATCAGTACCTATTCCGCATAAACGGATGTGGTATTTTCCATTAACAGATAGGTTAAAAAGGTTATATCAATCTAAACACACGGCCAAGCCTATGAGATGGCATGCAAAACATAATTCGAATGGAGAAATTGTGCATCCCTCGGATGCAGAAGCATGGAAACATTTTAAAGAGGTTTATCTTAGTTTTGCATATGAGCCTAGGAACGTATACCTCGGGTTATCTACAGATGGATTCAACCCTTTTGGGAAGCATGGGATGCAATACTCGTTGTGGCCAGTTATCATGACACCTTATAATTTGTCTCGTTCGTTGTGCATGAAACGAGAGTTTTTGTTTCTAACAATTCTCGTCACCTGTCCAGAGCATCATAAGTGATCGCTTGATATTTTCTTGCAGCCACTAATTCATGAGTTAAAAATGTTGTGGGAAAATGGTGTCGAATCATTCGATGTTTCCAACCAACAGAACTTCTTGATGCGGGCAGTACTTATGTGGACCATAAGTGATTTTCCAACATATGGTATGTTATCAGAATGGTCGACGCATGGAAGATTAGCATGCCCATATTGTCAAGATAATACTGATATGTTCCAACTGAAACATAGACGAAACACTAGTTGGTTCGATTGTCATCATCAATTTCTACCACAAGATCATCCATATCGCCGGAGCACGATATTGTTTAGGAAAAACAAAAAAAAATTTGGTGGTCCACTTCCTATGCTTGATGGGAATTATATGATGACTCAACTTAGAGATTTTGGTGCAGAGAGAACGGCTTCATGTGCAGATAACCGACATTACCCTATTGATGGTTGTGGCGAATACCATAATTGGCACAAGAAGAGCTTTTTTGGGATTTACCATATTGGAAGGACCATTTGTTGCGCCATAATCTAGATGTTATGCACATTGAGAAGAATTTTTTCAACAACATAATGAATACCGTTCTAAATGTGCAAGCAAAACCGAAAGATAAATTGAAAGCTAGATTAGATTTGCCGGATATTTGTTCCCGGAAGGAACTACATGTAATGTCAAAAGGAAAATCATTGTCTCCTGCATTCCGGTTGGATGCGCGTGCAAAGGACGAGTTTTTTGACTAGTTTAAGCATAGTGTTAAATTCTAAATAGATACTCATCTAATTTTCGTAATTGTGTCGATACTATTGAAGGCAAATTTTCAGGTATGAAAAGTCATGATTGTCATGTTGTCATGCAAAGACTATTTTCATTTGCCTTTAGCGATATTTTGCCTAAAAACATCCACGGAGATATTGAAAGTACGTTTATATTATTTTATATATAAATAATCATAATTTTATATATTATATGATATTAACTTTTTATGCAGTGATTGGTGCTTTTTCCAAGATTTATGTGCAAGATCACTTATTAGAGACGATATCCGAAATTTGGAGGAAAAAATACTGGTTCTTATTTGTAACCTGGAGAAAATATTTCCACCAGCATTTTTTGATGTTATGGAACATCTTCCTATTCACCTCCCTAAAGAAGCAGCCCTTGCAGGACCTGTTCAATACTGATGGATGTATCCTTTTGAGAGATATATGTTCCACCTAAAGAAAAAAAGTTAAAAATCTTGTTAGGGTTTAATGTTCAATAGTCGCAAAAAGTATTAATGAAGAAACATCTAACTTCGCCAGTTACTATTTTCTGTCGTAAGTTCAATAAAAAATAAACGACCAGCACGACATAATGATGAAAGAGAAAAAACAAGCTATCTAGTGTGGAAGTATTTGCACAAATTGGACGTTTTGGAATATGAAAATATTCAGTCTTCTCTTTCCGGTTAAACATACAATTTGTGCAAATATTTATGTCACATACACTGGAATATGACAACGTCATCCTCCCCGCTGCCGCCACCTTCTCTCTCTTTCTCTTTCGCACATCGTGTCGATCAATTTCTCCGAAGTAAGCTTCTTTGTTTTTCCTCGTAGTAGTTTTACCGTTCTGTTTTATCTAATTATTCAATCACTTTCATTTTTGAAAAAAATATCTGTTCTTTTCGTCTTCTTCCTCTAAATTTGTGTACGAAGTCATAGGCTTCCTTCATCCTTCATAAATCAAGCACATGTCCTGTAAACAATCGTAATGCTTCATCATTATTCTAAGAATTTGTCATTATTTGTGGTCAATATCAAACTGTTTCTTTTGCTTACCACCATTGTCTCATTAGTTTGAAGAGACGTATAAAAAGATTTAAATTCATTTATAAAATATTGTAGATATTCATTAATAATAGTATTTATCTAGTTTGCAAAATATCTTTATTATAAATATATGTGTAGTTATAATATTCCGTAGAAGAGTCAATGCAATATTCATTCATGTTTATGGACAACACCCAAATCTTTATTAAATGATATAATAAGATTTAAAACAACACCCAAAAATATCTAACACGCTCACACATGTGTATGTTGCACTTAACCTAGTTGCGTAACAACTACGCACGTGTGGACGTCAGTAGGGGCTTTAGGCTTTTGTGATGGGTTTTTAATAGGAATATAGGATTTTGCAAATCAAGAGAAAGGAACTAAGTTGTACGAAATAAAACAAAACACAAAAAGAATAGAATCAAACTGATACACACAATCCAATGAAAATTCAAGTACACATATTCTGATGGATGCATGACTATGAATCGAACTTCCCATACTCTCTTTTGAAAAAAATACAATTGTTTAATTTATCGAAAAAGATATTGCATTAGATATTGTGAGCATAACACTAATTTTTTTGTTGATATATCAAATTTTTTTTTAGTTTTCTTAAATTTTCGTGATTTCATAATCACATTTATTTTTTTACTCGATTTAATGATTGTAATAAATTTTCATTAAAATAAAAATAATTGATTATTATTTTAAATAATTTAATGCTTCGAAGACAAAATGACAAATATTAAAGGTAGATATAATGATAAAATATCACAATCATAATGTTTTAAAATCGTATCAATAGTACTAAAGACGTGGTGAGTCGTCTATTCCAAGTTTTATACCAATTTAAGTTCCAAAATCTGTAAATGATTGTTTTCGATCAATAACAATTGAATAATTGGTTTAGAAAACTGGTCGTGAACTTCTTACTTTTCTCGATCCGAGGCATCAAGGAAATTCGACATGGTAAATTAAATTTTCTATAATTATATTTAAAATAACTATTTTAACGCTATTCTAATAAAAATTCGTAGCTTTAGTATCTCAAACAACGGAATAAGCAAATCTATATTAAAGATGCTTCATTTTCTTTTGAACAAACCATATACAAAATTTAGAGATATTCTATACGAAAAACGTCAGATTTGGTTTAGGATGTTTGCGGTACGTTAATTTATTTTTAAATATGTAATTGTTTTAAATAGTTTTTTTAATAATATTGTTTAGTAACATATAAGTAAATTTTGTAGCAAAAATTTACATGGGATCCCATGAATAGAAAGTTGGTAGAATAAGCTTTTCAAAAAGAGGTCGCGGTACAATTTTCCGGCCACATGAACGAGTGGAAATAAAAATGAAAAAAGGGAAAAGATAAACCAAGAAGATTGAATGAGTCAGTTTGGAACGACTTTATTCGTTATTGGGAATCTTCCACTGCTGAGGTCATTTCGAGTACTAATTTGAGAAACCGGAAGAGCGACCGAGGAGGCAAAGGCATTTACATTCACAATGCCGGATCGACTAGTTTTCTGAGACGAGCCAAACAATTGATAAATTAATTATATACTAATTTTATTTATTATTATTTGAAAATTTTTAAATTATTTATTTAGTATTTTTTTACTTTTAGGTACAAGAATTTGGAGCGCTTCCAGATCACTTGCAATTTCTCGAGGCTGTCCACACGAACGTAAAAACTGGTTGTATTCAAAATGGTCTCGTTAATGAGATCATCGAAAATGTGAAAAAGAAAAAAGTGATATTTTGTCTCAGGATTTTTAAGTTGATTATTCATCTTTGGTCGCCGAATTGACTCGTTCTAAGATTAATCATCTGGTTCTTGATGTAAGTTTGATTTTTCTTTTTATTTGTTTTTATATTTAATATTATAATACTTTTTTAATAATATTTTTTTTTGTTTTTACAGAAAATATCATTTTCTAAAAATCGTCATCCAGGACTTGAGAGAGTTGCAGATACCGGTGGTGAAACATATGGAGCTGGAAATGAGGAAAATGCACAATTCAAAGAAAAAATGGCGGCTATGAAGATAGAGATGACGAACCTTAAAAATATTGTAGATATGATGAAAGCCAAATTTTTCAATGACTTTTTTTCTCCTCCTTCTCCTCCTGCTCCTCCGATGTAATTTGTAGATTTTAAAACAATTAAAATTTATATATTATGATATTTATAATTAGAAATATTAATATTATTTAATTGTTTTAATATTTTTATTAAATATTTAAAAAATATAAATTAAATTTAATATAAATATTAATTGTTTTAATATTTTTAATAAATATATTTTTAATATTTAATGAATAATTTTTAAAAATAAATATTCAATTTTTTTTTCAATTGTTTGGTTATTTCCAACGGATGTACTCGTCGGAAATAACCGACGGATTACTGTCTGTCGGGAAGCTTATTTCATCGCGATGTCGTTGGTTCACTCCTAATGAGTGAAAACCGTCGGGATATACCATCGGTTATGATTCCCGATGGCCACTGTCATCAGAAGTCCTCGAAGGCCCCACTGACTAAATCCATCGTAAATACGTTAGTAATTTCTGACGGACGGGACCATCGCATAGCCTTCAGCATTTTCCTATGAAACACTTTAAACCCGTCGGTACTTGGCAATGGACATATATCATCAAATATCCGTCGGCAATATCTGACGGCTACACTTATCGGAAACCTGTCGGTAATTGCCGACAAAAGGGACCTATCGAATATCCGTCGGCATTTGCCGACGGCTCTTTAATCGCAAACCCGTTGGTAATTCCTGACCATTTCCTGATGGAAATTGGTTACTAACAAAATAGTCCCGACAGATGATGCTGGTTTGGAAAATCGATGAGAATTGTGTTTTCTGAAGGATTACCGCCGAATATCGTCGTCAAAAATTTGATGTTTTCTTGTAGTGAATTTTTCTCAATTGCAAATAGTTATTAACCACACAATTATCTAAATCTAGAACAAGCATAATTACTAAATTTGTTAATGCATCTGCACTCAAAATTCACAGATCACACCTCACCTTAGCCACTAGTTTACGAAGACTAGCAATTCTTTTTTGCTTGGCGGATTCATTGTCCTCACTTTGACAACAAACATTTTTATATTATTTATCCTCAAATTGCTCCTACTTCTACAAAAGTTATATCTATATGTCCTGAATGTCCATTCAAAGATTCAGCTAAAATAGGTTTAGTTTGTATAGTCAAAAGACACAATTTCACGGATTAGTCTCAGAAGCATTTTACACATATCAGGCTCGATAAACCAATAATATCTTCCAAAGAGATAAAGAAAACTGAATAATATTTCATAGACAGTTAGATATATATATCACATGGAGTTACTCACCAATGTTCAGATTGATCCGAATACGTTTGGGTCTCTGTTTCCTACTTTTACCCAAACTTGTCGCATATATGAATTCTGTAGAACATGTTCGGGACACTATCTATAACTTTAACAGGCCAACTCGGAATGACAAGCCGTTTTTGACAGTAGCTAAATGAAAGAGTCAGTAATATTCCTATTAAGTTTCAGAGTGTTTGGATTGGTTCTTTTTAGTAGATTCTTCTTTCTAACAGAATTGCTCTAATCTGCCTTATACGGTCTTCTAAGTGGCTAGGGTGGTTTCTCCATTGAGATGGCTGATCGACAGCTGTTCTGGCGACAATCCGGCAGGGCTTCGCCACTAATAGTCCTCTTTCCCTTTTCTGTTTCTTGGCTCCTCTTTATATAGAATAGAAGGGATCCTAGATTTATTTGAAGAATGACCGTTATGCCATTAACGAATAAATTTTGGACTTTTAGCATTGGGCCTTACTTGTCTTTACTAGTAGGCCCCGAAAACAAACTCATAATATTCCATGATCATTTCAAAATAAATCTTATTTATCCCGTCGGATCTTCTTTAAGCGAATACCAAAGTGTTTGAGACCTTGCTTCGTGTGCAAGTTAGATTTTTAAAAGACCCAAAATTCAGGATGTTATAATTCTCCCCCACTTGAAATGAATTTGTCCTCGAATTCTTGGGAATGCTTCTCCCCCACTTGATTTTGGATAAGCATCTAAAGAGTTCTTCTCCTAGTGTTTTCATTCATAGAAAACGGTTTATCCCGCATACCACTCTGACCAACCCTTGGAGTGTCCTCCTGCTCAGCATCATGAATGATTTTCTAGCATGATATGTTTAGCAAAGAATCCGTTTCCTCCATAAGAATCATTTGGTACCACCTAGTGTCCTATTTTGGTTTAATTCCAACTATAGTTTCCAAGGGTTCACTCCGCATCTCTACAATGTATGATCGAGTAGAGTATCATCTCAAACATAAGTATGGTGGAGTTGATGATTGTCCACATGAACACATGTGAAGTCAAGTGTCATAGTTGTTAACTATGAGAGTTTATACGAACAATTATCCATCGAGTTATTCTAAAGCATATACCCTGTTTCTTTTTGGTATCCTCCAACAATTATCTCATTACAAATCATAGCTACTAAATAATTAACGTACCAGTATACCTCCTTGTATCGCAAAAAGTTGTGGGGACATTAGCCAAGTTTTTTTTGGTAACTTCCTCGGCTTAGCTATGCCACTCGCCCCTCGAATAGCCCTCAATCTATGATTTGGAATTTTTCATATCTAGTTAGACCTTTTTAATATGTCTCGTGTAGTTGTGTCATTCGGGTGACATCTATCGCAAAAGGATACATTCTAACCTTTACACCATAATAGATAAAACTGATAGCCGTGATCTTTATGGATTCATCAAACTTATGGATTATGACACACTTCTATGGCGCTCACTCTGATTACCCAGCTCATTTCCATGATTGTTATCCAAACTGTCAATCCGGCACAATGTTTTCCTAACACTCTTTTTGGGTTTCCAGTTCTATTGGAGATTACGTTTCCATGCTTTTCCCTTGGAGGCACTTTTTCAAATCCCCAAAGAGTTCTTTTATTATTAGATAGATATCTAAATGTGAATAATGTCTTCTCACAATCCTTTGCAAAATAATTTTCACTATCGTTAGTGATGTTCGTGTCACCAGTATTACTAAGATCTTAATTTTTCATGCTCCTTTAGTGAATTCCCTTATTCACTATCATCAACAAATTTGTGGTTCACCATCTCTAGCGAGTTCCTTGTTTATCGTCCTTAATAAATACTTCACCACTCCGTCAATAAGTTTTTTTTTATTTCCGAGGTTTTTTATGTACTATTCATCCATAATGAAAATGTTTTGTTTTCTTTATCAAGAAGTGTACTTCTAATACCCACTTGATAAAAAGCCATCCATTGCCCACGAGTAGTCAAATCCATATATGAGTGTTTTGGTTTATGGTAAAAAATTTGTTCATCTCTTCCAACCACATTACATGATACTTACACATGAACATGTATTAGTAGTTGTTAACTCGTGAGCCAACTCCAACTTATAAGTCACTTCATCTACTATTTTCATCATTTGATAAGGTTTTCTAAACCACAGCCTGAATTCCCTCAACTCTCGCTTTATACCATTCCATTGGTAATAGCGCTTCATCTCTTGATACAAGTTCAGCGTTGCAAGATGTATTACCAATTATGATTGATGTGTCGATGCCAAATCTCATATCAAGGATATTTGATATTCCTATGCATATTTAATATCTATACATATATGTCTTAGGATCCATGATGCGGTGTACTTCGTCACTACTTCCTTTTTAGATAACCATTTATATGCTCCTCATATGTAAGAAAAAATGTGGCTAGTGTTCTTTCTAAAAGATCTCGTCCTTCAGATTTTTCCTCTCTAGAACACAAACCCAATAGGAACATTCCATTGTTCTAAGCGATACCTTCTCACTCGTTTGCCACATCTCTACAAAGCGATACACCCTCAAGCATGTTAAACCACATACCTTTCATGGTACCCTTGCAATACTTTCACAAAGCTAACTCTTGCTCGGTCCTTAAAACTGATCTTGTGTAATATACACCCAAGATTCTAAATTTTCCTTTGAATACCTAAGCACTTTGGGTTTAACTCCATGAACTCTCTTTGGCGACATGTCCTCACAACAAAAGACAAGGATCAACCTTGCTTTTAAACCTCAATATCAGCACACTACAAAATTTCGATGTAATTCTAGCGTAATGGTGCTATACGATTTTAATAACTCTTTACTATATAACTGAGTTTTGAAAAAAAAAAAATTTCCTCACGATTCTCTCACGGAAAAAAACTGGTTTGGCAAACCTGGCTCTGATACCAAAATTGTAGCACCCATCGCGCTTACTTAGTCGAGACAGCAAGTTACCGATTGCAAAACACAAAACCTATTTCTTTAAACATCAACATGGAATCCAATAGTTTCTTCTGAAACACGCTAACCTGCACACAATAGAAAAGAGGAAAATAGGGTTAAGTAACAAGTTACTCAGTGAGGCGCTCATGCCTGTCCATGGATTCTAAATTAACAGCCATATCAACTAATAACGAAATTATACTTAATCTAGAAATAAACATGTATAGTTAACGATGAAATAAACAATAAACCACAATATCACACTGTATGATATACAACTCACCAAACACGGGCACTTTTGCTGTAGACCAACACACCACTAACGAAAACTCATTACCTACGCCAGGAAAATTACTATCAACAGCTTACCAGACACGAGCAGTTTTGCTGTAGATTAACACACTACTTACACAACCTCATTGCCTACGTCAGGAAAATCTCGATCTACAACAAAACCAGACACATGCACTTTTGTTGTAGACTAACACATCACTAACCCATCCTCATTGCCTACATCAGAAAAATCTTGATCTACCGCAAAACCAGACACGGGCACTTTTCTGTAGACGAACACACCACTAACGCAGCCGGATTGCCTATGTCAGGAAAATCATTCTCTATAACTCACCAAACACGAGCACTTTTGCTATAGATTAACACACCACTTACAGAGCTTCATTTCTTACGTCAAGAAAATCAAGATCTACAACTCACCAGACACATGCACTATTTTTGTAGACCATCACACCACTAACGCAGCCTCGTTGCCTACGTCAGGAAAATCACTATCTATAGCTCACTAGACACGGACATTTTTGTTGTAGATTAACCCACAACTAATGCAGCCTCATTGCCTACATCAGGAGAATAAAGATCTACAACTCACTAGACACATGAACTTTTGCTGTAGATCTACACACCACCAGTGTAGCCCCTCCGCGTACGTTCGGACAATTTAACAATTCTTCTTAATGTAAAATTATTCAAGTATTACGTTACCTTGTTACTATTAACATAATAAATATCTAATCACCCAAACAATTTTTCTCAATTGAAAGCAATTATTAACCACACAATTATTTAATACTAGAACAAGCATAGTTACGAAATTTGTTAATTTATCTGCACTTAAAATCCACAGATCACCCTTCAGCTTAGCCACTGGTTTACGAAGACTAGCAGTTCTTCCTTGCTGGGCGGGTTCATTGTCCTAACTTCGAAAACATACCTTTGTATGTTATTCATGATCCAATTGCTTCTACTTCTATAGAATGTTATATCTGTGTATGGAATGTCAATGCAAAGATTCAGGTAAAATGGGTTTCGTTTGTATAGTCAAAAGACACAACTTCACGGACTAGTCGTAGAAGCATTCTGCAAATATCAAGCTTGATAAACCAATAATATCTTCCAAATGGCAAAAGAAAACAGAATGAAATTTCCAGACAGTTATATATATATATATATGTCATGGAGGTTCTCACCAATTTTCAGATTGATCCGAATCCGTTTGGGTCTCCGTTTCCTACTTTTACCCAAACTAGTCGTATATATGCATTTTGTAGAACATGTTCGGGAAACTATCTACCACTTTAACAAGAGAACTCTGAATGACAAGAGGTTTGCGATAGTAGCTAAATGAAAGAGTCAGTAACAGTCCTAGCAATTTTAAGATTGTTTGGATCGTTTCTTCTTAGTCTATTCTTCTTTCTACCAGAATTGGTCTAATCTACCTTCTACGGTCTTCTAAGTGGCTAGGGTGGCTTCTCCATTGAGGTGGCTGATCGACAGCTGTTCTGGTGACAATCTGGCAGGGATTCACCAGTAATAATCCTCTATCCCTTATCTATTTCTTGGCTCCTATTTATATAAAAGAGAAGGGACCCTAGGTTTATTTGTAGAATGACCGTTTTGCCATTAATGAATAATTTTTGGGTTTTCAGCATTGGTTCTTACTTGTCTTTAATAGAAGGCAACAAAAAAAAACTCACAATATTCCATGATCCTTTCAAAATAATCTTATTTATCCCGTCGGATCTTTTTTAAACGAATACCAAAGTTTTTGAGACGCTGCTTCATTTGCAAGTTAGGTTTTTAAAAGTTCTAAAATTTGGGATATTACTTGGAGCTTCACTACCAAATAGACCAGCTTATAGAACCAATTCAATTGAGACTAAGGTGCTGCAAAGACAAGTTAATGAGCTAATGGAGAAGGGCTACATCAGGGAGAGCAGGAGTCCTTGTGTTGTGCCATTTCTACTTGTGCCAAAGAAAGATGGCAGCTGGCGCATGTGTGTTGACTGTAGAGCAATCAACAACATTACGGTACAGTATCGCCATCCAATCCCTAGGTTAGATGACATGCTTGAAGAATTGCATAGTTCCAGAATCTTTTTTTTAGATAGATCTTAAGAGTGGGTACCATAAAATATGCATGAAGAAAGGGGATGAATTAAAAACTGCATTTAAAACTAAGCATGGATTATATGAATGGGTAGTCATGTAATTTGGTTTTAACAAATGCACCTAGTACTTTCATGAGGTTGATGAATCATGTTTTTAGAGCATACATTGGAGTCCTTGTTGAAGTATACTTTGATGACATCTTAATCTACAACAAGAATCAAGAAGAGAATGCTAGTCATTTGACATCGGTTCTAAGTGTTCCTAGAAAAGAAAAACTTTATGCCAATGTTAAGAAATGTACTTTTGTACATATAACATTGTGTTCCTAAGATTTGTTGTAAGTTCAGATGGTATTAAGGTTGATGACGAGAAGTTCAAAGCTATTAAGGAATGGCCAAACCCAAAAACAGTAGGAGAAGTGAGAAGTTTCCATGGGATAGCTTGCTTCTATAGAAGCTTTGTCAAGGATTTTAGAACTATTGCTGCCCCACTTACTGAAGTAATCATGAAAGATATAGGATTCAAATGGGGAGAAGCTCAAGAAAGGTCATTCCAAGCTTTGAAAGAAAAGCTTACACATGCACCTTTTCTATCTTTACCTGATATTTTTAAAACCTTTGAGATATAATGTGATGCTTCTGGTATAGTTATTGGAGATGTTTTGATGCAAGATAAGAAACCTATAGCCTATTTCAGTGAGAAGTTTGGAGGAGCCACCCTCAACTATCCAACATATGACAAGGAATTGTATGCCTTGGTCCATGCTTTGCAATCTTGGCAACACTACTTATGGCCTAAAGAGTTTGTGATTCACACTGCTCATAAGTCACTCAAACACTTAACGGGCCAACAAAAGCTTAAAAAAGGCATGCACGGTGGGTTGAGTTTATTGACATAGGAAAATCAAATAAGACCTATCTTGAGCTACAAGGCAAGTGTGAGCACGAAAATTTAGTTTGAATAACAAGGGAAAAGAAAAAGGAGGGAGTTATTATTAACCACATGGTTAAAATGGTTAAATAGCTGCCTTGGGAAAAGAATCAAGGTGAAAAGGACATGTCCATGCTGCACACAGTCTTGGTAACCACACCAAACAGTCATGCCTGCTGCACACAACCTTGGTAAGCACACCAAACGTTCATAAGACAGTTTGCAGGTCTTCCCCTCTCTTCTCATTGGTTGTTGACAAGCTCCTCCTCTATTCAAGCTCATCCACAAGTTTGAATTCGTTTTCCTTTGTGTTCACATTGTAAATCCTCTATAAAAGGGATGTAAAGACTCAATGTATGATAGAACTCTTAGGAGATTCTTCTCCATAAGTCTAAGACATTTCTCATTTTCTCATACTTCTCTTTGAGTTTCCAGATTCGATTCTTCACATTTCTCCTCTCTAATCTCAATATTCTTTCATGGTATCAGAGCATAAGATCATTCTCTCATCTTTTCTACTCAAATCTCTCAATTTCTAATTTAAAATTCTGTCAAAAATCTCTCAGCCTTTAAACTAAAAACTCACAGGTTTATTCAACCATAAAAGCTGCTTCCTTTGAGCTCTTTAAATCCTAACAATGGAGGATACAGTTCAAATCAGTTCCAGCCTGAAACCTACGGTGATACCAGTAGTTCTCAAAGGTTTGAACTACACATTATGGTCAAGAACCATCAAGACAGCCATTTGTGGAAAAGGACTTTGGAATCACATCTTGGAGGATAATACTCCATCTATAGATGATCCAAAGGAGAAGAAGGATGAGGCAACAAGAAAAGAAGAAGCTAGGTGGTTCCAAGAAGATCAATCAGTCCTTGGATTCCTCCAAAATTCATTGGACCCATCCATTCTTGAAGCTTATTCACATTGTGAAACCTCCAAGTCTCTTTGGGAGACTCTCAAGAGGGTGTATGGGGATGTTTTAAACCTCAGCCGTGTGTATGAGGTTAAGAAGACTCTCAATGATCTACACCAAGAGGATATGGAGTTCACAAAATTCCTAGGCAAGTTCCAGTCAACATGGTCCGAGCTTGACATGTTGAGACGAAGTTCTATAGATCCAAAGGTGCTTAATGAAAGGAAGGAACAAGACAAGATATTTGGGCTCCTTCTCAACCTCAATTCAGCCTTTAAGGATGTGATTACGTCCATCCTGAGAGAGCCAAAACTCCTTGATTTCGAAGAGGTGTGCTCACGGATTCAAAAGGAGCAAGGCAACATTAGTTTGTTTGGTGGTAAAGGAGAACAAGTCATGGCCAACAAAAGCGTGTTTAAGCAAGAGGATAGGAAGAGTGTGATGTGTGAGCATTGTAAGAGGAATGGCCACATCAAGGACAAGTGCTGGATACTTCATCCTCACCTCAAGCCAAACTGGTTCAAGGATTCAAAGGCTAACATCTATCAAAAGGTTGTGACTGAACCGGCAAGTTCATCCAACCAAGGAGGGGAGCTAGCTAAGAATTTATCCATGGAGTATGTTAATAAGAATGACTTGGAGGATTTCATCAAGGCCCATGCCTCAAAACTCTCCGGTATCACACTCTACTCCCATAAATTGGTTGATAAACCAGATCATAAGTTGGTAGTGGATTCGGGTGCTTCTCACCATATGATTAGAAATGCTAGGTTGTTAAAGAACATTGAACCATGTCTAGGACAAGTAACTATAGCTGATGGTAAGGGTATTCCAATTGAAGGAGCCAGAAAATTAAGACTATTTCACAAAGAAAGTAATGCTTTCTTTGTACCTAAGTTTAAGTCAAATCTAGTTTCGGTTAAAAGGGCTACTAAAGACCTGAATTGCAATGTTACTTTTGGGCCTAAAAATATTTACTTTCAAGATATTAAGAGTGGTAAGATACTTGGAAGTGGTGGGACTCAAGATGAGCTCTATGTTCTTGAGGACAGTCCCCCAAGCAATTCGGATTCCTTAGCTTTCAAATCCTGTGTTTTTGCTAATAAAGATGTCTTATGGCATGCTAGATTAGGACATCCTCATGCTTGTGCTTTAAGCTTAATAATGCCTAATGTTGCTTATGATCACTCAGTTTGTGAGGCTTGTATCCTTGGCAAACATTGTCGTGTTGTTTTCCCTAAATCGTCTACAATTTATGAGCATTGCTTTGATTTAGTACATTCCGATGTTTGGACCTCACCTTGCATGTCTAGAGATAGGAATAAATACTTTGTGACCTTTATAGATGAAAAATCGAAATATACATGGGTTACATTACTTCCATCTAAAGATTGGGTTTATGAGGCATTTATAAACTTTCATAATTATGTTACTAATCAATTGAATGCCAAGATCAAAGTGTTAAGATCAGATAATGGAGGGGAATACACAAGTCAAAGATTCAAAGCGCACTTAAACAAACATGGAATACTACATCAAACTAGCTGCCCACACACACCACAACAAAATGGAGTTGCTGAAAGGAAGAACCGACACTTAATGGAAGTAGCAAGATCCATGATGTTTCATACCAATGTTCCTAAAAGTTTTTGGGGAGATGCAGTCTTGGTTGCTTGCTACCTCATCAATCGGATTCCAACCAAAGTCTTGCAAGACATATCCCCATTTGAGGTACTCAATAAAACTAAACCCTCCATTGATCATTTACGTGTATTTGGGTGTGTGTGCTTTGTGTATGTTCCAGGTGATCTAAGAAACAAGTTGGAGGCAAAGAGCATCAAGTGTATGTTCCTTGGATATTCGACAACACAAAAGGGTTATAAGTGTTATGATCCGAGCAACAACAGGACATATGTGTCTAGAGATGTCAAGTTCATAGAAGAATAAAGCTATTATGATCATAAAGATTGGGAAGGATTGAAGGATCTCTCAAGGTCACCTTCTGATTTGGCTACAAGTTTGAGGTTTCTCGTGAATCATTTGGGAAATGATGTGCCAAAGGATTCAAGACAAGAAGAAGCAAAAACCCCAAGTAGTTCACAAGATACCCAAGAGAATGCACAAGGAGCGGTAACTCAAGAACCAATTTCAATCTAAGAAGAAGCTATGGCCCAAAACCAAGAACAAGACGACTTGGAAGTGGGTTTAGAGGAACCTATTCACCAAATGGAAGAGGAAACGGTTGTAGAGGCGGCTGAACCACCTGTTCAGCAACTAAGGAGGAGTACTAGACTTAGGAAAGACCCATCCAATTGGGTAAACACTAGGGTCTTCTACAACAACCAGGCTGTGGCTCATCCCATACAAGCTGTTTGTTCCCTTGAACTCTTGCCATCTAGTCATCAAGCATTCCTTGGAAAGATTGAACAAAGTCAGATTCCAAGGACTTATGAAGAAGCTAAGAGCAAGAAAGAATGGTTAGATGCAGTAAGAGATGAGAAGGGAGCTATGGAAAGGAATCATACATGGGATATACAAGAACTTCCCAAAGGCAAGAAGGCTGTAAGTTCCAAGTGGGTGTTCACCATCAAGTACAAGAGCAATGGGGAGATAGAAAGGTACAAGGCACGTCTAGTTGCAAGAGGTTTTACTCAGACATATGGAGAGGACTATACTGATACATTTGCACCGGTGGCTAAGCTACCCACCGTAAGGGTTGTTCTTTCACTAGCTACGAATCTGACTTGGGACTTATGGCAAATGGATGTCAAGAACGCATTCCTACAAGGAGAACTTGAAGAGGAAGTGTATATGACTCCACCACCAGGCCTTGAAGATCTTTGCAAAGAGGGACAGGTTCTAAGACTCAGGAAGGCAATATATGGGTTGAAGCAGTCACCAAGGGCCTGGTATCACAAATTAAGCTCCACACTTACTGACAATGGGTTCAGAAAGTCCCATTCAGATCATACTTTGTTCACTCGTCAAAACTCCAAAGGAATCATGGCGGTCTTGGTTTATGTGGATGACCTTATCATCACAGGAGATGATAAGGAAGGAATTCAGTCCACAAAGGCGTTCTTAAACAGATCATTTGACATCAAGGATCTTGGAGAGTTGAAGTACTTCTTGGGTATTGAAGTGTGTCGGTCTCAGGAAGGGCTCTTTCTATCCCAAAGAAAGTATGCTCTTGTTTTGTTGACAGAAACGGGAAAGCTTGGGGCTTAACCGGCCAAAACTCCACTTGAAGATAGCTACAAGGTCAATGGAAAGGGGGAGAAAGCTGATGAGTTATTTAAGGATGTTTCTTACTATAGAAGACTTGTTGGGAAGCTGATCTACCTCACCCTCACACGACCAGACTTGTGTTTTGCTGTGAATCAAGTGAGTCAACATATGCAAAAACCTACTGTATATCATTGGAGCATGGTAGAAAGGATCCTTAGATACATCAAAGGATCTCCTGGTCAAGGCATATGGATGGGCAAGAATGGGAACACTGAGATTGTCAGGTATTGTGATGCGGATTGGGCTGGTGATAGGGTGGATAGGAAATCAACCACTGGGTATTGCACCTTCATTGGTGGGAACTTAGTCACTTGGAAGACTAAGAAGCAGAAGGTGGTATCATGTTCTAGTGCTGAAGCAGAATATAGGGCTATGAGGAAGCTGACAAGTGAAGTAACTTGGATCAAAGCGCTCTTGAAAAACTTCGGTATTGAACAACCAGGGCCAATCACCTTCCATTGTGATAATCAGGCAGCCATTCACATAGCTTCAAACTCAGTGTTTCACGAGAGGACCAAGCACATAGAGATCGATTCCCATAAGGTTAGGGAGAAAGTTCAAGACGGAACCATTCTGCCATGTTATACAAGGAGTGAAGACCAACTAGCTGACATTTTCACAAAGGCAGCAAGTCTCAAAGTTTGTAAGAACATCTTTAGCAAACTTGGGCTTGTTGATTTATCACATCCATGATCAAAGGTCCCCTAATCCAAGAGCAACACACTCTTTTTCCCTTATTAAGGTTTTGTCCCAAGTGGTTTTCCTTAATAAGGTTTTTAATGAGGTGTTTCCTTGGGTTCCCAAGCTTAAGACTTTAGGGTGATTCCAAAGTCTTTAGCTTGAGGGGGAGTATTGACATAAGAAAATCAAATAAGACCTATCTTGACCTACAAGGCAAGTGTGAGCACGAAAATTTAGTTTGAATAACAAGGGAAAAGAAAAAGGAGGGAGTTATTATTAACTACATGGTTAAAATGGTTAAATAGTTGCCTTGGGAGAAGAATCAAGGTGAAAAGGACATGTCCATGCTGCACACAGTCTTGGTAACCACACCAAACAGTCATGCCTGCTGCACACAACCTTGGTAAGCACACCAAACGTTCATAAGACAGTTTGCAGGTCTTCACCTCTCTTCTCATTCGTTGTTGACAAGCTCCTCCTCTATTCAAGCTCATCCACAAGTTTGAATTCGTTTTCCTTTGTGTTCACATTGTAAATCCTCTATAAAAGGGCTGTAAAGACTCAATGTATGTTAGAACTCTTAGGAGATTCTTCTCCATAAGTCAAAGACATTTCTCATTTTCTCATACTTCTCTTTGAGTTTCCAGATTCAATTCTTCACATTTCTCCTCTCTAATGTCAATATTCTTTCAGAGTTCATAGAAACATTTCCGTATGTCACTAAATACAAACAAGATAAAGAGAATGTTGCAGCATATGCATTGTCACGGAGGTATGCCTGAATCTGTATTCTTGATGCTAAGTTGTTAGATTTTGAACAACTGAAAGAGTTATATGAAACTGATCCTGAATTTAAAGAAGTATAAATTGCTAGGAGAAAGTTTGCTTCAGGAAAATACTATCGGCATTAAAGATTCCTATTTTATGATAATAGCTTATGTGTGCCTAACTGTTCTATTCGAGACTTGTTACTTAAGGAAGCTCATGGAGGAGGACTGATGGGGCATTTTCGAGTTGCCAAAACTCTTAAGGTAATGCAAGATCATTTTCATTGGCCATACATGAAGAGAGACGTAGAAAGAATTTGTGCAAGGCGTGCCACATGCAAACATGCTAAGTCTAAGGTTCAACCCCACGGTTTGTACACTCCTTTACCCATTCCTACTTATCCATGGATTCACATATCAATGAACTTTGTGGTTAGTTTGCCAAGAAATAAAACAGGAAAGGGTTCTATCTTTGTTTGGGTTGATAAATTCTCTAAGATGGCTCATTTTATAGCATGTTACAAGATGGATAATACATTGCATATAGCCAATCTGTTCTTTAAAGAGGTAGTTCGCTTGCATGGAATGCCTAGGACCATAGTTTTTTATAGAGACGATAAGTTCTTGAGTTACTTTTGGAAAACTCTTTGAGCTAAGTTGGGAACTAAGTTGGTATTTAATACAGCATGTCACCCACAAACGAACTCTCAAATTGAAGTAGTTAATAGAACCTTGTCTACTTTACTGCGTGCATTAATCAAACGAAATCTTAGAAAATGGGAAGAATGTTTACCACATGCTGAATTTGCATAACCATTATGTACATTCTGCTTCTAAGTATTCTCCTTTTCAAATTATTTACGGTTTCAATCCTTTATCTTCTTTGGATCTAAACCCTTTTACTTTAAGTGAAAGAGCTAGTATTGATGGAAAAGAAAACCTGAGATTGTTAAATAGATCCAAACAAAGATAGTTCACTTGAGACCTCGTGTAGGTTCACTTGAGGAAACAAAGATTATCAGCTGAAAGAAATCCAAACTTATGCCCAGAACTGATGGACCATTCAAGATAGTTCAAAACATCCGCAATAACGCCTACAAAATTGATCTTCAAGGTAAGTATAATGTGAGTTCAAGCTTCAATGTTGCTGATCTTGTGCCTTTCATTGCATATGAACCAGATTTGAGGTCAAATCCTTTTCAAGAGGAAGAGGTAGGAATGAACCAAGTGAACTCGCACGAGGTTAAGAAACTAGCAGCTGGACCATTAACCCGAGCCAATGCTAAGAAACTAAAAGAGGCAATCAGCAGCCTACTCAACAAGGAGAATGCACAACAAATTCATTTGGGCTTGAATAGAGAAAAGTCTAAAAGCACCTCTGGATTCAGTACAAGCCCGAGACAACATACAAGTGGGTATGTGATCCATTTGTACTCTTTTTCCCTTATCCAAGTTTTCTCCCATTGGGTTTTCATGGTAGGGTTTTCAATGAGGCAAATGAATCACATTATAACCAACCCAATTTGTTGCTTAAAATCAAAAGGAATCCACTTCAATTTGGTCCAAATTGGTGTCATCAAGGAGGGGAAAAGTGTTTACATTCATAGTAAAAAATAAGAGTAAATGAAGTCAAGGTCTTTGGTCTAGTCTTCTCTTGTAAATTCAACCATTTAAATATTGTAGTCTCTTCCTATTTATGCCTTCTAAGAGTATAAATAGGCGCTTTCTCTTGTAAATTTGATCATTCAACTTTTTAAATAAAAACAGCTTATTTTCTTAAATTTGAGAATGATTCTCTTCTTAATCTGATTGTTGGTGTGTAATATCCTTCAGTCAACATTTAGTAGCCTTAGTGTGTAATATCTAAGCTAATATCTTAGGTAAATCAGTAGTGTTTCTGCAGCTACTGTGTGACCCTTCAATCCACAACCTTTGTACATATTGAATTTCGATTCATTTTAATGCAAATCCCATCTCAACTGCATTCAGAAGTGCATTTCTTGGGAGGTTCACATTAATATATACGGTTGCATGACTTGTACTACCGGGTATGATCATACGAACACTAATTCACAGGATCCCATCAGTACTCCGTTGTTAAACATGCTTGGGCGAGGGTAGTATATGGGTGGGTGACTTCGTGGGAAGTACTCGTGGTGCAACCCTTCTTTTATTCACTCGATTTTTTGTGTCTATAGCAAAACGCCGTATTTTTGAAATGCCATTACTTTTGCACCACGATGAACTACACGACCGAAAATACCATTTTGGAAAGCCATCTCAAGGATCTTTGACGAGCCAATGGAACGAAGACCCATTCGAGCTATTTTAGAGCCCAAATTTTGAAGGTTATACGATCTTTCGAACGGCTTTCTAGGGCAGAAGCAATCACGACCTTAAAACCATATTATCGACTGTCTCAAACTCATCTCATCGCTGATCCAAAACTTTTCAACCATCTAGGTGAGGCCCAAACATTGTGGTGAGCCTTATTTATTGAGTGGAGCTCACAAAAATTCACTGCAAAAAGTGGACGAATAGCATATATATCTGATTGGATGACAAGTATTACCAGGTGCGATCATAATAGCACTAATGCACCGGATCCCATCAGAACTTCACAGTTAAACATGCTTGGGTGAGGGTAGTACTGGGATTGCTGAACTCCGGGGAAGTCCCTGTATTGCACCCCTTCTTTTATACACTCAATTTTTAAGTTTTCTATGGCAAATG